>JAUCMT010000036.1:13132134-13155387 GCA_032357475.1 Enteromius thamalakanensis
TTAGTTTTACCGGTTGTTATCTGGGAATAACAAACCTTGGAATGTGGCGACTGACCAATCAGAATCGAGTATTCCACAAAGCCGTGTAATAAGTATTTATAAATACACATGCATGTGTATAATTTAAAACTATTTAATAACAAGTATTAACACAAATATATGTATATTTATACACTTTATATTATTTAGAAAAATATGTGTATATACACACGTGTTTATATTTAGACATAATAAACATACACATATTATGTAAACAAAAACTTATTTTGAATATATCTATATATTCTTTTTTTAATCTAGAGTGTGACAGATTTAAACTTTGGACACCAATCAAGGTGGAGCAGAAGACACTTTGACTAGCTGATATCATAAGAAGATGAGTGTGAAAGACTTTTAATGATAATTATGGTCATGTTGAATGTTTGCAATGAATTGAATGCTATTTTTGTATCTTTAGGGGGTCAGCTGGACTTGTCCCCAGTGGTTTATGTCAATTTTATTCATTTGTAATCTCCGTGTTTTAGCTATAGCTGTAAAAGGCACTTAAAGAGGCCAAAAAAACATCTGCAATTTATGGTTTCATGTCTGTTAAACATTATAATCAAAAATCATGTATGAGTGCTTTCTCATTTTTCATTTCATCTCAATACTATTACAAGCATCACTATTATGCTCTATTATGAAACATATCCAGCGCTGTTTTTTTTTTTGTTTTTAATGCAGTTGAAATAATAAGGAAGTTGTGTTTGGAGAATATGCAGTGATTTTGTCTGTTGCTGTAGTGATGAATGTACTGTTTTGTATCGACTATGCTGGTGTAGTCTATCTATTTTATCTGTACAGCCACTATAAATCATTGCAAATTCAAATGCAGATATTGTATATTGTCTTTTTAGATGCAAATTGATAATATATCATGAATGGTGGTATTTTGTTAAAAATGCAAAAGAACATTGAGTGGACCATTTGTTGTGGGAAATAAATATATCTAAAAAAAAATCTGCTGGTTTTCTTGGGTTCATAAAAATTTTTAAAAGTGTGAATTTTGCTGATAACATGGATTGTGAAGCATCAGGTAAGAGGTCAATTATATAGATCTTTCTGTTTTTTGGTTCCAGTATATTAATAGCCTCAAAAAATTATTTTACCCTCACAATTTAATGTATTTCGCCTGTCATGATAATCTTTATAATATCTTTTAATGTGTGATGCACCAAAATGTTCAAGTTCTGTAGTGTGTTCATGTTAAAGATTTAAGGGAAGATATTCTGCAAAGATTCTCCTTATGTGTGTGTGCTGCAACCAGATTTCATAATCAGTTAGGATTTTAAAACTCCTGGGGCCGGTTGCATAAAAGAATAAAACTAATCTTAAAAGTTAGTTAAATTTAATGTAGTGTGAGCCAGGCTTAAGTTTTTCAACATTTCAACTATTCAAGACCAACGAATCAGTCTCACGAGCCAGCTCTTTGTAATGAATCAAAAACATGCAGTGAGATAACAGTATTCGATTCCCAAAAGAATCACTCGTTTGTGAACTGGTTCTTTACATTTTATCATATTTTTTTTTAAAGTTGCATTTCAAGTTGTTTTAAAAGGTGAACAATTTTCTAACATTTTTATTTTTGAACTAGAATAAAAAGCTCTAACGAATGACTCCTGTGAGTTATTAAAGTAAATCAAAGACATACAGAGTTGTCCATTCTTTACAGTGAATCACAAACACACAGTTTGATTCCTGAACGACTCTAATGAGTCGGTTCTTTATTGTGAATCATAAACATGCATAACGACAAATAAGTAAAGTTTGATTCCCGAGCATATGACTATTCTCTTCTTTATAGTGACTCATTAACACACAGCTCGAGCAGTATAGTCTGATTTCCAAACGAATGACTCGGTCTGTTCTTTAAATCGAAAGTACTGTTGATACTGATTGCTACACATTATGTGTTTAATATAACTAAATTTACACGTTTTTGATTTTGATGTGTTATATGCTGATGAAAGAATTATTATTAAGTAACATGATCTATAAAACGGTGTACGAATGATTTACTTATGTCAAATATTTAATTAAAGATATTCCTTTACAACTCGTCCAGATTTGTCATTCTAAAGTCCGACTTTTATTTTGAAAGGCAGCCGAGCGCATTTCAGAACTTTTATTTTCCTTTTAACCTCATCACTTCCTGGTGTCGCGGCAGCCATATTGGCATGGGGGATAGATGACAATTTCACCTTAGCCGAAGAGCTACATTTTTGTTATTTTTGAAAGTTTATCAAGGGCGTATTCACTCTGAAATAAACGGGATATCAATATATCACCCCAATTTGACCGTGGCCGATCCCGTGGAGGGCGTTGAAAGAGGTGAGACCGAACCGTCAAAAATCCACTTACAGTATGTCAGGCTGTGTTTTAAAACCTACTAAACTATCTACTTAGACAGCATCTGTTGTCATCATATTGTAACTTATAACTAAACGTTTACAACGCGTATATGACGCCCAAAGATGCTGTTTTGACGGGCAGCTCGCTATGTTTTGAAACACACTCATTGCCTCCGTTTAAGCACTCTGTTTACTCGTGTCGTTGTTGTTTAGTATTCACAACCGTTTGACACTGTTATTTTCTTATATTGCGCAGTAAACATATGCCACCATGTTGTTTTAAATAGCTCAACAGTTCTCTAGTCATTTGCTTAAATGTCTGCCGTTGTGTAAGCAAATCTACAGTTAACTGTATTAAGAACACAATTTAAGATTGCTGTACCATCAGCTCGTGATCATACATAGATGGCAAGCTGCTTTCATATTGATAATCATAACCATACTCTAGCAATTAATGTCTGATTTGTGTTGGATGTATTTCAGGCTTTAATATATTCGTGTACATCTTCTGTATTAGATTTCAGTCACATTTATGTACACTAGGAAGTGTGTTCAGATTGTATTGTGTAACTGAGGTTGCCATGTGATTTCACAGATGAGCAACAACTTAAACAAGAGGGCCCCAACCACAGCAACACAGCGGTTAAAACAGGATTACCTGCGCATCAAGAAAGATCCAGTCCCGTATATCTGTGCTGAACCTCTGCCCTCCAACATTTTGGAATGGTACAATTCTTTAAAACATTTATTATATTATTTTGTCAGTTACATATACACACACACAAACCTACACTTCCAGTCAAAAAGTTCGGAAAAATGAAGACCTTTAATTTTTTTTTGGCTGAATTTATTTTTAGAAAAATATTGTAAAAACAGTAATTTTGTGAAATAGTTTCACAATTTAAAACGGCTGTTGTAATATTGTAAATATTTTTAATATTTTTTAAAAATCTGATTAAGTTTCATAGGTATTTTTTCTTACTATTTTCCTGGAAACTGTGATCCATCCCCATTTATATTTTTTGTTGTTGTTTTTTTATTGACTGAGCTTGAATAAAGATATTCATAATGTTACAAAATATTTCTATTTTAAATAAACGCTGTTCTTTTGAACTTTCTTTTATTTACCATTATTTATATTTTTATATTGACGTTAAATAAAAAAACGTAATTATTCCAGAAGTGCATGTTAATATATTTTGCATAATGTACTGTTTGTCATGATTTAACTTTGGATCTTAATTCTTCTTTTTTTATCCTTTTATAGAAAATTGTATGATTTATATTATATTTAGCGGATGATGATTTATGTATTTAGCAGAACGTTCACTTACTTTCGGTGAAAGTGAACGGAGAAGATTGCTGTCAAGCTCTCAAAAAGCTACAAAAGCAGCATGAAAGTGGTCTATGATGACTCCGATCACACATTCCTAGTTAAATAGCTAAATAAAGCTTTCGTGTGTGGATTTGGGCTAATATTGGAAATCACTGCTTATGTAGGCTACTTTGTTGGTGCTTATTTGTTTTATTTAGAACTTAACTGCCCATTGACATTCACTATATGCTGTTATTGTATGTAAGTTTAAAAATCTCCAAAACATCTGGCAGGACCTTTATCACATATAATAATCTACATTAAAGACTTTTCTTTTCTCTCTCTTTCAGGCATTATCTAGTACGTGGCCCTGAGAAAACTCCATATGAAGGTGATTACCTACTCAAGTTTCACATAAGTGCTTCCTTTTAAAATAGTGCTTTATTTTAATGAGTCTCTTTTTGGTTTCGTAGGTGGCTACTATCATGGCAAACTCATTTTCCCTCGGGAATTCCCATTCAAACCCCCAAGCATTTACATGATCACACCCAACGGCAGATTTAAATGTAATACAAGGTACACAACCTCAGACTTTCCCTTTCTTTTTAAGACATTTATTAAAGCACAAAGGTATATAAGCATTGTTATTTTAAGCACAGTTGTTCTGAAAATAGCCTTGATGCTGACATGGTGTTAAAAAGTGAATAAATACATCTTTAAAGCATAGCTACAGCTAAAGGTCGTCGTCAGGCATGACACGGCCATCAGTGGCTCACTGCTTTTATGAAATGTTTACTATGTCATAAAAATCTTTCATTTGAACATCCATCCGTTGCTACATGTAACCTAAGGTTGGTCTTTATTATTTAACTTTGTAGTTTTTACTATACTGAGAGTTTATAGTAAATTGATGAGTCAGCATCTGTTTCTTTAAATGTAAACATACGACAATACTGTTCACAATGACTTTTCTCTTTCTTTTTCAGGTTGTGTCTTTCCATCACAGATTTTCACCCTGACACGTGGAACCCTGCGTGGTCCGTATCCACCATCTTAACCGGCCTCCTGAGCTTCATGGTCGAAAAAGGCCCGACTCTCGGAAGTATCGAAACGTCTGACTTCACAGTGAGTGTCACGCTGATTTAAAACCAGTCAACTGCTGTAAGCATTTCACTGCTCAAGAGACTTTAGGAGACGTACACCCCAGTGCCATTTTTGATATTTTATTAAAGGAATAATTCTCAAAAGTGATAGGGCTGTGCGATATATATGGTTCGATATATTATGCGCCTCTCGTCAGTGAAGCCGATTCTTTGATAAGCGCTAAATCTCCTTCAGCTGTTTTCAAACAGACTGCCAGTTTGTTCAGCTTTACTGACAAGATACGCAAATATATCAATATATATATATATATATCACACAACCCTTCAAAGTGAAAAAATTATCACTGAATTTTCTTTTTTCTTGATAGGGATGTAATTGTTTTATAGAAACCATCAGGGATTGTTATATGAAATACTCTGTGAATGCTTTTAAAGCTTTGGTTTACTTAATCAAATCAAAATAAAATACTAATGTGTAATAAATGTGTAATAAATGATGCATAAGATATAAAGCCGTTTTAGGATATATTTTCGATAATTGGGTGTGTTCTTCACAACTTGTTTTTTTAATACGTGCTGTTCTCATACCAGGGAAAATGATAAATGAACTCAAATCAGCATATTAGAATGATTTCTGAAGGATCATGAAGTAATGGCTGCTGAGAGTTCAGCTTTCAAAGGAGTTAATCACACTTTCACATGGATTCAAATAGAAAGCTGTTATTTTAAAATGTTTCACAATATTGAAAAATGTTTGAAATTCACTATGTGGTCATAATTTTGACATTTGCTACCTATCAATGGCTTTTTTGTCACCTTTAAGTGGTGTTTTTGTGGTTTGAAACTTGATTGAATTTATCCAAAATGAATTGCTTGGTTATTAAAAGTGACCATTGCGTACCAGATTTGGGACATTATTCAGAAAGGTGATGAAGCAGTTTTTTTTGCTTTAGTATGAATGTTTTAGGTTCATGAAATGTGCTCTTTGTGCCACAAATACATGAGCGGGATCGATTTTAATGCCATGTTTGTTTTTAACGTGTTCCCTGCAGAAACGACAGTTGGCCTCCCAGAGTCTTGCATTCAACATCAAGGACAAAGTCTTTTGTGAGCTGTTTCCAGATGTTGTTGAAGTAAGTATCGTGCCAGACTTGCTCACAGATGTATGCATGAGCACATTCACGTTCTTTTATGGAATATCAGTTATGTATTTCTTTCCTTTAAAACAGGAAATCAAGCAGAAGCAGCGTATGCAGGAGGAGCTCAGGTCCCGCTCACAGGCTCTGCCCCTCCCTGATGTGGTGCCGGACGGCGAAGCTCTCCATGCACAAAACGGGCACCTCCCCATGAACGGGCACCTGCCCCCCGATGCAGCCCACCCGCCCGACCTCCAGCAGGTCAACCGAAATCATGGACTCCTGGGTGGAGCGCTCGCTAATTTGTTCGTCATCGTAGGTTTCGCCGCTTTCGCCTACACGGTCAAGTACGTTCTTCGGAGCATCGCGCAGGAATGAATCGTCCAATGAGAAACACCGACGGGAGGGACGACAGGCTGGTGCTGTTCTCACGACCAAAATAGGTAGCGAGAAATCAAAAGGGTTTTCGCACAACCAAATAAAATGAAGCAGTATCCCGTTAAAGAAATTGAGAGCTTGGTGATTTCCTCCATAGTGGCGACAACCAGATCTTGTGTAACACAGCCACTTAAAGGTCAAGGTCACGTGAAATGCGGGTTTTATTAACATGGAAGGAAATTTAAAAACGAGCAAATTTTCTACCTTGCCCAATTCCCAGAAGAAGCCAACGTCGTGCGACCGTGAAATTAATCCGAGTGGGCTTTTTTAGGGCCTGAAATCAGCATTTGTTGTTTTTCACGTTTCTCAATAAACTGTAAGATTTTAGAACCTGTGCATATAGGTGAGTTTTTATGCAGAAGATTAAAAGAGACAAAAAAGTGATCATTCCTTAAAAACAGCAACAACAGAATGAAAGTGTGTCGCACCATTTATTGCTGTGACGAAGATCCCTGACTATTTTATTTGGTGGAAACGGCTCAACTGTAAACACGCTTTACCAATGAAGATTTGTTCTTAAATGCATTTGTGCTCGCTTGCGCTACGCCAACCGTAACAACCAGTTAGGACACGAAAGAAGTGGTGTAAAATGAATTATTTGTCTCTTGTTTGTCTGTGATGCAGCGCTCCAAGTGTACATTAACTTTCTTTCAGATGGGGTCACTGTCGGCCAAAAGTATAGCATACCAACTCTTTTTTTTTTTTTTCCCAGACCACGTAACACTATAAATTGTTTTTGTGCAATATGTAGGATTGTCAGCACTACTTGGCTTTCTCGATAAACGGCACTTCTTTTCTTTTCAAGGGTTGTGATTTATGCAATAATTCTTAACAAATTGAAATATGAAGTCAATTTTTGCTATAAACATAGGCAAGCAAATATGCATAAAATTCTTACCTTTCCTGTTGTACTGTAAGATCTTTGGTTGTGCTCATTAGGACACGTATTTGAGTTGCACAATTAATTCACAACAAAGACTTACAAATCTAAGGCTAGATTGCTGAGACCTACATGCACCGCAAAACATCTCTTTCTGGGTCAGAATGGTCGTGTCGCTGCTCATTCGGACTCGGAGGCAATTAATACTCTCTTTGTACCAGTATACTCTGGTGTCCCCCAATTCAGGTGTTCTGATGTCCCAAATACTAGCAGTAATATTTTTTTCAGCACCTCCATGAACACTGTTGATTGATTTCCTTTCCTTTAGAGGGGCGTGTAATCAGAGGTAGTCATGTTGTGTTTACATTTTGAATAAATAATATTCTGTTAAAGAAAGCAATCCTTCGTTCATTCAGTTCTTGTCATTTGACCAAACGCAGTTATGCAATATCAACAAAAATACCCAAAACAAAAAACTTCTTAACCTTGCTACTATGTGCATTATATACGTGTTATTCATAACCACTAAGATTACTGCGTTTGTATATTTGAACAATCTGCATAAATATTTCCCATGCAAATACTAATCACCCATATTCATCTGTATTGTTGTGTGTATGTACATTTCTGGAAGTAAATGAAAAATTACTTTGAGATATCTAGTTTTATATTTACGTCATGACAATATCAATGTAATGCTATAGAAACACTACACCAAAAATGTGCATTAAATATAATTTAACATCAGGGCCTCCCAAACTGTGGTTCCTGAGTTCAGTGAAAAGCAGTGAGTTTAAAGATAACCAAATGCAAAATTAATAAAAACAAAAAAAAAGTTACTTTAGTCTGATAATGACTATTTTAAAATGTGTTATAATCTAATTACAAGTAATCCAGATTTCATTTAAATTAATCTGTTACTATTTATACCATGGATTTATCTACTAACGTTAATACCATCATTCATGCATATCTTACATGCATTATAAACATTAGAAATGTTTGTAGACATGAGCCTTTGACGGAAAATATTTTATGTAACTTAACTTACCAATCATAAAAGTAGTCAAATAGGCGAAACATCTTGTGTTATTAAAAAAACAGCAACAATTTATATGATTGAGTTTTAATGAACTAGAAACGGAAAACAATAAGCAAGAAATATGCTGTTTAAACTGCATCATCTGTGCCGCAGCTACATGTTATTGCTAACAAATGTGAATCACTGATTGATGTACCACGTGACACGTCTCCAGCCAATCAGCGCTCGATGTTACACCCGGAAATGGAGTCCGTTTAATGTCCTACATTCCTTTCCAGGTCTCAGTCATAATTCTGTGCGATGTCCTTGCAGAATATTAATGCGTAACGATGGTGTTGACGGTGCATTGGACTGTGTTTAACAATATTGGACACCCGGAAGCTCGTCGGCTTGAATAAGGCGACGTTTTTACGGAGGGACATTTTTGCAAAAAAAAAGAGAAAACAATGAGGCCTAATAGAAGAGATGAGGAACAAGTGTCAAGCTGAGCAATTCAACACACAGCAGGTGAGCTGTAAATACTTAACACTGTTTAAGAAAAAGGATTTCTGAAGCGTGTTCCATGCATTACAGCACGTCAGGGTGTATTTCCGCAGCCATCGAGCTATATGCCACGACATATTGTGTGTTGACTGGTAAGGTTATTTCATGCTGGTGCATGTTTGACTGTCACAATGAAAGTTGAATAGTTTGTTTGTGAAACAATTGTCGCCGCCACACCCCTTTTTTATCACACAGTAGCAACCATTGCCATGACAACCCCTCCGAATTAACGGGCTACTGCCATTTCTATAGCAACCACCCTGGATCGCCTAGCTGGAGCGGTTGCCATGGCAACGGACGTTTGTTTTGTTCTTCGCTTTGTTTGTTTCGCTTTTATTTTTCAGAAAATGCATTAAAATTACAAATAATTTGAATGCATATATTTTATGGAAAAACGGGTGGGGGGGCATGCTGGTTTAGCATTATGTGTTAATGATATTTCTTCAATAAGCAGTGAAGCAGCTGTAAACAATAGCCTAATATTAGGATAATTATTAAGTTCGTATTTCCATGGAAATTATTTTGTTAAATGTAAATCTTATTTAAAAGTTATTTTGAAAACATAAACATTTCAGCCACACAGACTAGTATTAGAGGCGTTTTCCTTATTAAAATACAGAGTGCAACTGTTAGTGGATCATTTATTTAAATAAAAAAAGAAAATGAGTTGATAAAATAGTATTAGAATAGAGAGTTTAGAGGACCAAAAGAAGATGGGAGAGGGGAGATTTTAGCTGTTTCTTGAAGGACTGGTGGTCAGGTGAGGAAACAGTTAATGTAAAACCTATTTAATTTGAAGTTATGCACGAAAATGATTAAAAACATTTTTTAAAAATTTTTTCCAGGCATGTCCTCACAAATGCAGGCGTTTTCCTCTCCCTCTGTGTCCTCAAGTGGCCTGTCCCGCTCCAAGAAACTAAAGTTGGAAAACCATGTGTGGAACGTGAGCAGCCAATCAGGTGAGAGCAGCTACTGCCAGCACAGCCCAAAGCAGCCGAATAGCTCCTCCCCCTCCACATCTGGATTCAACCCCAATTACAACTCCTCCAATGTGGTCTTTCCTCCTCCTGGAGGCTCGCGGGAACAGACGGTGGTACGTGCCGCAGACAGCACCGGCAGCGTCCCGGAGCCTTCATCATCCTCCTCGTCATCATCCACATCCAGTCAGCGTGGAAAAGACGCGGGCTCCACCTCTCTGACATGCGAGGGCTATAAGAAACAGGGCAGTCTGAAGCGGAAAAGTGAGGAGGTGGACAGCAGCGACAGTGTGCAGATTTTGGAGGAGCTGTCTGCTCCTGTGCTCCCCAACCGTGTGGCCGGAGGTGGAGGCAACGCCACGGCTCAGTCCATCGCTCATTCCACGTCCACCACCAAGAGCAGCAACTCCCACAGTGAGGGCGACTACCAGCTGGTGCAGCACGAGATCCTCTGCTCCGTCTCTAACAGCTACGAGGTTCTGGAGTTCCTCGGCCGGGGGACGTTTGGACAGGTCGCGAAATGCTGGAAGCGTGGAACCAATGAGATCGTGGCCATTAAGATTCTCAAGAATCATCCGTCTTATGCTCGCCAGGGTCAAATAGAGGTGAGCAGTAAACCAGTATCAAAACCTTTCCCAATCATTGTACAGTATTGAATTTAAGTGCTGTAAATGACTGAAGCGCTTTTGTGTCTTAAGTGTAAATCAAAAAAAAATAAATAAGAGATATTCAGAGATATAAAGCTGCAATTGAGAATTATTCGTAGTTGTGCACTAGCAACAGCAATATCAGCCCGCCTTCATTTTAATTCGGGATATGAGATAATGACGACAGAGTTTACGGTGAAAAAATGACTGAACTTTGGGTAGAACATGACTTCACAACATAACATCAAAGACATACCACAGTCAAAGTGACAAAGAAAAAATCTGGTCGATCGCTGAACTATCTTCACTCAGACACTTTACTGCAAATATTTACCTATTATGTTAAAAATAATCTCTATGTACTTTAGTGTTGGGGCGATAGATAATGCCATCGCCGATGGCCGATAGACATAACGATGCTGAGCGATGCTCTGCCCCGCTGCAGCAGCAGCAACCAGCTCGCAAAAAACACACTTAATCTATGGCGGCAAATCTATGCCATTAATAAGCGAGTGCACCACTGATGCTGGCAAGCGCGGTAAATCATTTCCGCGACAGGAAAACAGATGTACATGGGAAGAAACGGGGTTGCAAGCTCACATCAAACCCTCGCGCGCGGTTGATGTGTCATCCGCGCGCAATTCAAGCAGTCGCGTGCGATCACTCCTGCGCTCAATCCTCTCTCACCTGCTCGTGCAAACACTGTTTTGTCAGTCGTGGGTCGGGGCTTGGTGTTGTAGTTATAACAAACCCCCCGCCACCTATGGCGACAACGATACCATCGTCCATCGCAATGTTTCACATTAGACATCGTACGATGCCAAATGGTCGACATCGCCCAACCCTAATGACCACACAAGCCCACTCCTAAACCTACCGTTACAAATATTGTGCAAAATCATGATTTATAGGTGTTTTTGAAAACGTGTTCTCTGCATTCGAAGCCATGATCACATTTCATCTTATAATGCATCTTTCTACAAACTGAACTACACCAACCCTGAATTATATGGCCGATAAAATACAAAACATTAATATGTAAATGTTGCCGATAGGGGCGCACTTGCAGTATACGCTCTGATGGGTCGTATTTCACAGCTATTGTAGAAACGACACATTAGTTGGGGGACATGTTGCAGCAGTAGAACGCAAACAAAGATTTTTACCTCAAACCATTAATTGTTTTGTGCCTTTAGACCTTAAAATATCACCAGGAAGCTGCTTTAAAATCTTTGTTTGTGTTCTATAGAAAAAAACAGTCACATACGGTCACTTTTTTGGTCAACTATTCCTGTATGTTGCATGGGTATATTTGTATCAGTAGCCAACAATACATTGTGGGGGTCAAAATTATATTTTTTTTTATTTATGCCAAAAATCATAAGGATTTTAATAAAAGATCAAGGTCCATGGAGATATTTTGTAACTTTCCCACTGCAAATATATTGAAACAATGATTAGCAATGTGCATCGCTAAGGACTTAAAATTTGACTGCACTTAATTTGGTAATTTTCTCAATATTGAAATTTTAGTGCACCCTCAGATTCCAGCTTTTCGAATAGTAATCTCAACCAAATATTCTCATATCCTAACAAACTATACATCAATGAAAAGCTTATTTATTCAGCTTTCAAGTGAAAAAAAATTACCCAAATTGTAGTACAGAGTCTCATTCATAGACGGAACTTCGTCTCGGGTGCCTGAAATAGCTGGATGTGCTGCCGCAGCAGAACAAACTTTTCTCGAAAGGGACTTATGTTTAAAAATATCATTATCGTCTTCATGTTATTAATTACTTACCCTGATATGGCTCTATTTACACCCTAAGTCTGTTGAACTCATTGTGTCAGTTGTTTGATTTTTTCAGATCTTTTTAGTCAGGAGGGATGCAAGTCAAAAAACGATGATACTGGCAGTACGCCTTCCTGACCAGCTGGGGGAGCCCCTTGTCAAAGAACTGCCAATAAAGGATGAAAAATCCTGTGAGTTATTATGCATGGAGAAATGAGTGTTCTTTCAACTTGATTTAGGAAAGTTTATGCAAAGAATGCCTTTATCCCGAAGACAAACCTACGCACAAACACATTTGCATACAGACCTAAACACATCCACACAGACAGGCCCACGCACAAACTAATTTACATACATACCTGATCACATCCGCATAGATGTTTATAGAGTGAGTATAGACCTGAAACAGACCTGAAAGGGTATTGCAGGGGTTTGGTGGTGGGGGTTGTAGAGACTGCGGGCCACAGGTTTCCTGTACCTAGCCCCGCATTGCAGTTACAGGATGTCCTGTACTGGCCTCTTATAGCTTCGTTTCCTGGTGTCTGTGTGTGTGGTCATTTTAACAATCTTTCCAAAGCAGTCTTTTTTGTCCAGCTGTTACAAAGCTGAAAAGTCCTTTAAGCTTTTTTTTTTGTTAGATATAAACTCTGTAAGTGAAGGACGGTCAGTTTGACATGCTTATTTACACATTGCCATTCATTATTATCACCTTTCCCACCTTTACAGAAATTCTCCAGCGAGAATATTTTAAATATATTGCTTCTATTTTAGTGTTTCTGCGTCACCAGGAAATAAATCACACAAACAAACATCATAAACTAATGCCACCAATAAATTAATGTATTGTGGCTGAAAGGTAACATCGGGGACCGAATGTGCTCCTAGCGTTAACACTGTTTCTTTCATTTTCTGCAGTGCTATACCTTGAAGGGTCTGTGCTGGTGTTTGAGAACATTTTTAAACTTGTTGCTTTCTACTGTGTTAGCCGGTAAGATAAAAAATAACCACAAACCTTCATAAATACATATTTTGCTTAAATCATTTTTTTGCAGTACACTGACACCTCTCATTTATCTTTTTCGCTTAGCGACATCCTTCCCTTTCCACTGAAGTTACCTCAGGTCATTCAAAAGGTAGCTAAATATGAGGACATGGAGGTAATCTCTTCTTTAGGATCAGGTAAGACATTAAAATGTAATTGTTTTTGTTTGGGTAAAATTGCACTTGTGTCTGCAGACTAACCCTTTCTGAACTGTTTTTAGGATAAATTGATGGTAAATATAGTCAAATGTGTTAAACAGATCTCTTATTCAGCAGCAGCCCTGACTAACACACTGCCCAAGGCAAGCGAGAGGGGTGGGCAGAACCATGAAAATGCTGCAGTTGACTGAACGTTTCATTATGAGCATGTATGAGTGTCCCATACCACCCCAGCAACTATTTAAAAAAACAAATGTGCAAGGGACAGAGCCTGTGTAGGATGTGTTCCATTTTAGGCGGATTATGCTGAACTTTGTTCACAATTTTGTGTGGGCCTGCTCATACTATTGTGAAATTGTTCCATTGGCAATCAACTATGATCAGCCTAATTAATACAAACAAAAAATGTAGTAGCATTTGAGATCATATAACTTCCTACTCATACACCTTTAATTAGGTTATCAAGATGACTCATTCTCATTTGAGATGTGTTTTTAAACCACTACTGATATTTTTGTGTATTACTTTTGTTAGGAAAACATGCATGTATTAGTGTTATTCCTTAACATTAAAATTGCTACGAAAATCTATAAGTGCTGAACAAAGTAATGTTACAATGAGTGAGTAATGCCACTTAAAGCTAAGTGATATGTAATCTGAATGATTAAATCATTCTGAAATAGTTCATAGCTTAATTTTGCAGTGTGCTAACATGACCACATTTCTCATGCAAACACAGAGTTCTGGAACTCAACTCTGAATAGTCACGAGGAAGTGGAAAACATTGCTGGTAGTTGTGGTGCTTCGGATAGGCAGGGGCAAAGCAGCTCCTGCGAAATCCAGATTTCCATCGGCGGTGACCGGCTTTGGTATGTCAACCCAATTTTCATTGAAGAGTGCAGTAATAGCTTGCCGCCCACCTCTTCTGCCCCTGTTTTGAGGACCCAGAGTCTCAACACACCAGTCCAGGTTCCTCCAAAATACAAAAGGCCACCTCCCTTACGCCCTCGTCCTCCCAGTGCACCTGACTGTTCACAAAACTACGCTTCAACAAAGCCATCAAAAGGGGACTTCAAAGCAGTTCTCAGTTCTCCTCCCCCTTCAGGCCAGAAAGGGGAAGGAAGTGACTCTGAGCATGCAGAGAGAGAACAAGAGAGACAGGGAACTCCTGCCCCAAGCACTGAGCATGAAAAGCCAGCTGTCATACAACCAGCTCAGGGGAAAGGAAAACAGCTTTCTAATACGTCTTCGCATCGAGTTCCTCCAGTACCAATCCGACGGAGGCTCTCTGAAAAGCAAGCTTCGGAGGAAGCACCGCAACAGGAAGTCCACACCAGCACCTCCACAGAAGCAAAGGACAATATTACGCAAGTCCCGGTAGCATCCCTCATTTGTCTAGATGACAGTATGGACGAAAGGGACAAGCCTATGGACCCAGAGACTCAGCATCTTCGGGAAGTGACAGTGGAAGATCCTAAGGTAACAAATGGAGCTCCAGTGGTGGCTCTAGAGGTAGCACCTCAACCGAAGAGACCTAATGCTCCAGTAGCACCTCCCAGGAAGAAAAGATTCTCTCAGAATCTGACCGGACAAGTCTCCCAAAGCTCTGCACAATCTCTCAGGCCAATTCCTCAAGAGTCCACTTCCATTGTTTCTTTAAGCTCGGGCAGTCCCGGTCCTGTCCACCACTCGCTCTGCATCAATACAGGTCATCCTAAAGTCTCGGATGTTTCTCTGTATTCTCCTGATGGTGGAGCTCCACCAGACCATGACTCCTACTCAACCAGCAGCACAGAGGAGGAAGTTGATACCATTGCGATTGTAGGTAATCAGGCCTTCAAGAGAAGCCCGACAATTATGTTAGACCGTGCCAAGCAACGACTGTCAATGGTGTCTATGGCAAACCTCTCCAATGTCCTCACGGGTTTTATGAACGCAGACCGTAAGTTGCAGAAGCGCATTGTCGAACTGTCCCGGGATGGAAACACATACTTTGGGAACCTTGTTAAGGATTATCGAGCTTTCACTTTGGACACCATGCGGAAACATACCTCCAGCACAGAGATGCTCCAAGAGATCAGGCAGATGATAACCCAACTGAAAAGTTATCTGATCCAGAGCGCAGAGCTACAGAACCTTCAGGAAGCAGCTGGATACTCAGAGGAAAAACTTGGTAATTGACCTGCGCTTTATATTTACTGTCAAAATCGATTCTTACAGTATTCATGAAATGATTTGTGAAGTAATGCGAGTACATTCCCATTCCGGGCAGATTTAATTAAAGGGAATGTTAAGATTATCCCCAATACAAAGTTATGTAAAAAGTTAAATAAATAAGCAAGTTTTAGACAACAAAACCATATATTCTAGGAAAACTGGGACAACATTTAAATGGAAGTTAAAATTTAATTTACGGTAAAGAACTGGCAGCTATGGTTGCTGGAATGTGACCGTAAAAATTTTTTAAGCTAAATTTACAGTTAAATACCGTGATTTCATTAACTGATACAATGCTAACATACCAAGCTATTACAGCACTGTAATCTGTTTTGTAGCTTTGAAGTACACTGATAAGCACCAAATGCAGGTGGTGATGAGAAATTCACATGATGAATCAAAGCCCATTACAAGTAGCTTTTTAATATAAACATATATAGAAGGAGCTCAGTGTCATTCACAAAAACACTAAACACCATCAGGGTGACTTTAAACTGAAATATGCCATAAACATTCATTTAACAACACTACATGTGACACACTACCCTAATAAACAAAACTACGTTTTTTTAAGAAAAAACATGAAATTCAAGCAAAATTCGAAATGCAATGCAGGGAATTCTGGGAATGTCAGTTTTTGTTTTTTCGCTGTATATTTTACAGGAATTTACAAGGAATTTTTACAATGTAGCCACTGTGCATCATTAACTAAATATACTAAATTATTTGTCATATGAAGTGCATAGCTAAAATGCTCTGATGAAATTCTTGCGTGCTAAATATTGCCACAAGCTGGCTTATGTATAGGATTAACTGCATCTAGTCAGATCTATGACGTTATCATAACCTATTATTAAAAAACAAAATAGCATGTTTAACCTAATAAAAACACAAGCAAGCATATTCATTTTTTTATGTGCATTTTAGAAGTTTTATTTACATTTTATTGTATCGCATCCAGAATTTTTTATCCTGTTTGCAAAAAAATGTGAGAACAGAACTCTAGTGATTATTTTATGTTGTTGATGTAATTTCTTGCAAAGCTAAAATCATCCGAGCAAAGCACCATTCAAGCAGAAGACATATTAAGCTTTAATAGACCCTCTGTAGAACTAACCTTCTCTCTATTTTGATGCTCAATCTCTTAAAAAAAACCCTAATGAAGTAACAAGACCACACAAATTCAAGATGACTTTTATTTTACATTCATTTCTCAGAGAGAAAGACCGGAATCTTCAAGCATTCCTAAATTCCATAGGGTTTGGTACATTTTACCCTGAAGAAAATGAACACTCTTGCATACACTGAGACCCTGAGTTTGCTGCTTTTCCTTCTCTGTAGCACCAGAGTATTAAAAATGTATTAATGTCTTTGCAAGCCTTTATAAATATATATATATATATATATATGATATAGGCATAGAATATTTGAAGCCATATCCTCATAAATTACCACAATTTTATCTCATGTTTATGCTTTAATTATACATAAAAAAAGAGTTTATGGTGTATCTGATAACTGTTTTCCCTCTCTTCAGAGATGATTACTGAAGCAGCACTATGCAAAAGTGTCCTGAAACCCTTACGAGAGGCTGTGTACAACGGACTGAAGGATATCCACTCACGTTCAGGAAATTTGAAGAAACTAAAAGAAAACCAGCAAGTGGTTCAGAGCACGACCACCACAGACCTAGGGGTCACCACCAGCGTTCCTGAAATGGCCATTATGGAGAAAATTTTAACAAAGCTAAATAACCTGCACCAAGAATATTCACCTCAGAAGAAGATCGACCTGCTCCTCAAGACCTGCAAAATCATCTATGAATCCATGTCTGTAGGCTCTGCAGGTGGGTTTCTTTTGGAATATCATGATAAATGTACAGTTGATCCTATACTTATGATGGCTTGTATTCCTATTTTAGATGTCATGACGTTAGTATTAAACTATGTTAAACTGAAAAACGTTGCAACTTTTTGAAAAGTTATATCTGTAGTTATATAACAAATACAATAACTAGTTATAGCTATATATTTAACGTCATCAGTCAGGGTTGCATTTCACAAAAAATATGAAGACTTCCTAAAATTCTTGAAGATCATTGTTGCCAATGGTTTCTATGATCTACTTAGGTTTACGATGCTTTTGGGAACTGTAGCTCAGATCATTACTCATCAGTTCCAGAAAATATAGAGGAAAGAGCACACTCTCTGAGTAGGCAGGGACCAAAAAAAAACAAAAAAACGTGTAAACAAAATGCTTTTCTGCGCAGAACAAACTCCGCCTTTTCCTCCTCACCCCAAAATTAGTCCTGATTTCATCAAAGCTGTCTTTAGCGCCTCCAAATAAGGAAATGATACAACTGCAAAAGTCAGTGTTTGTGCAGAGAGCTGTTTACATAACTGGACATGCATAGTATTTATCATAACATTAACTGTTAAAGCATTTGTATGTATTATACTGCATGCAAAATCACCACCATTGACCTGCTCTGAAAGGATTTTTTGTAGTTCTGCAAACCGAGCACTTCGCTCTGATGAGGTGATAGCGTTAAAATTTGCCAGGCTTTTTGTATTATCTGCAGTACTGTGAAAAACTGGCACAAAAGTCTGTCTGCAGATTTCCACCATCTACATTTAGAATGATCACTTTTTGTGTGTGTGTGTGTAATTGCAGGAGATTCACATTCGTAAGTTTAAAGCTTAAACTGACACTGACAAGCATGTCTATTTGAGTTAAAATGACGCACTTCCTGTTGCTTTCTTCAAAGTCATGACACACTATTGCAGTCACAATGAGAAAGAAGTTGTAGAAATACGATAATTTTTGTCAGGTAACAGCATTTTTGTTGTACGGTTCTCTAAAATTACATGTGCAGTTAACAATTCATTGGATCTGGGAGAGCAGTCTATTTTTTAACATTACTATGAAACTGTTTGAGATTTAGGATGGAGATTTTGTTGTTGTTGTTGGACTTGGAGGATTTTGTTTTCAGGACATTTTTCTTATTCATACAGTACATTCTCTGTCATTTTTTCATTATTTGATTTATGCAGTTTTCTAGGCTAAAGATGAAAGTGAAAAGCATGCGTTTTTACAGTAGTTTTCACCTGGCTTCAAGATCAAGATTTTACACTGGACAACAAGCACTCATCCATCAACCTAAATAATATTAAACGACTTCATTTCTTAATAGTATCGTCAATTGTTTAGGCCTACTATTATACTAAATTATTTAAAAGCAATACATTTTAAATTCAATTAAATTTAAAAGGTTTTCAACAGTTAATGATTCACTGCACAAAACACAATGTGGTTGGCACAAGCCATGACACTGTTGCGATGAAGCCATAATTAAAGTACTCTGACATGTTTTAACTTGCATAGTTTCGCTTATGGTTTTGAGAATGAGGGCAACTCATCCATTTTGGCATCAGCTAAACCAAGTGATAGATGAATGACAGACATTTCACATTTTCCCGAATTTTAAAATAGTTTAAACAATGCAAAGTGATTCAGTTGCGTTTTGTATTTGCTGTATATGCTATCACGACCCACCCACTGGGTTGCAACACACCAGTTAAGAACTACTGATCTACTATATTTCTGTTTTATCCTTCCATGCATGCTATTCTTGTTTCATTGCTTTCTTTAATAGGTATTCATGAGCGTTGAAATTAACCCAGACCAGCAATGCTTGCAGATTCTGGGTTAGCGTTGTTCAAAGAATTATTCACCTCAAAGAACAGTCACAAATAAGATCCATTTCCTCTATTACAACTTCCAAACCGCAATCTTAAGCAATGGTTTGGCAACAGTCTCATGAGCATCAACAACCCTTTTCTGAAGTCCAAAACAATCTCTGTTGTTTAGGGTATGGCTCGTTTAACAAACTTCTGTTTCACACACTCTTAAAAACACATTTGATAGAGAAAGGCTTTCAGTGTTTTCATTAAATCTTTTTAATCTACCGATTATAATGATCTACAGATATTTCCAATGGGTTTACAGATTTGTCAGCTGCGTAACCCTAGTAAGCTAAGGACAAATTTTGGTTCTGTATAGTTTTCAGCGCTCTCCTTTAATTTGTTGATTTTATTATCTTTAATTAACCCTACTTTATTACACTGCAGGTGCTATTTTTGGAACCATAATAAAACGACTAGGTTTCCTGTGGGAATGTTATACTGAAGTAATGAACACTACATCTAATGGGACAATTAACTTCCACAGAGAACACTACATCGCCTCTAAATTACCAAGATTAAAATGCAACGCATTGCAATGCAATTCTGTTTTAAAATTGCACTGCTACTTCATTTCAATGCATAGCAAGGTTTGGAATTGAACATCGAAACAGATGAAACCCCAATGAATCATTCTATAAAAGCTCAATATACTGCAGACAAGTTACATTTGTGGTTGTGTGCTAGCCTTTGTATTATCGCGGGAAAACATTTAATTACAGGTATTGCAAATCAGCCATCTCTAATTTTTAAGGATAATGGTTTTACTGTCTGTGTTAAATATTGCAGACTTTCCTGTTTCGTTTTACAATGTTGCACATATGTAAGTTCTGAAACAGTTGTGCAATTTAAAGACACAAGTTGATGACAAGCTGCTAACTATAGACTACAAACGGACACAGGGACTAGAACCTGTGTGCTTAAAAACATGAAAATCTCTTCAGCTAACGCAAGCCTTAGACCTTATTTTACAATTACTCAACAACAGCTTCTCTAAAAACCCATTAAAAAAAATCCTGAGGGATCCAGGGGTGAATTAGCTTTCCAGTTTGGCCAACAAATTGACAGCTATTTTATTTAAAGTCTACTTCACTGCACCGGTGATAAAGCTAGCGCAAAAAACATAGACCAACAGCGTCAGGTACAGGCTGAATTTGCTACAGGCTTCATCTTTCATATTTTTTTTTTAATTTCAATGATGTTAGTTTATGGTTGTTTATATTTGATAAGTAATGGACATGCAGACACAAGCTAGCTTTTACATCCAACATATGTTTTTGTATTCGTCTAAAATGATTCATACTGTCAAATGTCCAAAGTTTTAAAATGATTTGACCCTACTGCGCATACAGCATAATGTCCGTCTTGTGACGCGTATAGTATACAGCACAGCTCTCTCAGCATATTCTGAATTGTATTGTATTGGCGGGAGTCCAGGCGCAGTCCAGGGTGCATTTCTGTCCAGCATATACAGTATTTCTTGTTCTACATAC
Organism: Enteromius thamalakanensis; assembly: GCA_032357475.1. NCBI lineage: Eukaryota > Metazoa > Chordata > Actinopteri > Cypriniformes > Cyprinidae > Enteromius > Enteromius thamalakanensis. The sequence goes on from JAUCMT010000036.1 coordinate 13,153,051, forward strand.
AAATAAAATATGGGGTTGCAAAGAGTGCGTTCGGGAAGGAGAAAATGTGTTGTGTTAGTGGTCAACATCGATCTGTGTCCTGTAGCGGCATTATCCACAATGGATTGCCATGTACTTTAGAAATAACTTGTTCTGAGCTTTTTGTATTATTGATGCAATATGAATTATTTAATGTTTTGGTATTTTTTTTGATAAATGTATTTTGATTATTTCCTGATTGTTATGTAACAGGAAAGGCTCACGGGGCTGATGATTTCCTGCCCGTGCTGATGTACGTCTTGGCTCGCTGTAACATGAGCGCTCTGTTGCTGGATGTGGAGTACATGATGGAGCTAATGGATCCGGCACTGCAGCTCGGAGAGGGTGAGGACACACACACACTCACACAAACAGACACATGTGTCATACAGTGAATGTACAAGAGCTCATAGTCACTGTGATTATGTATATAAAGGATATTAATCTCAAATGATGCATTGTATTTAAAAGAATTGTGGTGGATATGATAACATTTAAAAATTTTAATATATTTTTAAAATGAATCGTTACACCCCTAGTATACAATAAAAAGTGTCTGAAGACATAATAAATACATATTTTACAATGTTTATCATTTTAGTCCCAAAGCAACATTGGTACACTGACAAGGTTACTGTTAAAATCATTACTTATCTATATTCTAGGTTCGTACTATCTCACCACCACTTATGGTGCTCTGGAGCACATCAAAAACTTTGATAAACAAGCAGTAACCAGACAGCTGAGTTTGGAGATCCAAGACTCCATCCATCGATGGGAGCGCCGCCGCACCCTAAACAAAGCTAGAGCATCACGCTCGTCTGTACAGGTATTATGACCACAATAATGTCTTGGAAAACCATTGGCCAGTCAACTGTGAATGTATTTTTCTTCACGTTGTTTCACCTTCCTGTCAGGACTTCATTAACGTGTCCTTCCTGGAGGCTGGATCCAACACCAAGACCTTGGGATTGCGTCCCAACACTACCGCTCAGGACCTATGCAATCAGTGTGCGGAGAAGTTTGAGGTGCTGGATCCTGAGTCTTATTGCCTAAGCGTTCTGGTGGATGGCCATTACAAGCCTTTGGCTCCCGAGGAGTTTCCTCTAACCATCAAATCCACTTTGCACCACAGTGAGCCACGCAAGGAATATTATTTTGTCTACCGTCACGGTCGCTGGCCAGAACAAGAGTCTGTGGATCAGACGTCATCTACACCAGCTCCTGAAGAGAGTTTGATATGAACTAATGCGTTTGTATGTGTGTTTCAGTGATAGGTGGGTCTTTAGCTGAGGGTTTGAGCTGCTTGAATGGACAACTTTAATTTACGGAAGAATGTAAGTGATGCACAAGAATGTAAGCTGATATTACGATGCCTAACCACATAGCAGAATGTGCTATTTGCCCAGGGATATTAGACGAATACAAAAACTGGCTCACAAGCTGGATGGCATTTGCTTAAAACATGCGCTGGAAAGGACAAGGACTGGAATCAGAAATCTGTTTCGAAAAAATCTATTTTCTCTTACTAGAAAAGCCTGCATTATAAAAAAAGAGAGAAATCATTTTTTGAGACTCATACATCCTTCACCTCAGTTAGCCTTTATTTCAGCGGCTCTGTTGTTCCCAAGCGTTATACAGTCCTTGAAAGTTTCATGATTTACAAATGAAACTTCATCTTTCCAAGTATGGAAATCTTTTCACATCTCAGGGCTCAGCAGATTGTGACTCATACCTTGTTTCGGTGCTTATTTCTTCATTTATACGTTTCTTTAAGCAATGCATCTTTACAAACCTTGAACTGGTTATGCACCTGCATTGCTCTTCTATTATATACTGCCGTATAGATATGCTCTCTCTGTTATATGTTATTCACATTTTGTTCACTGTTGCTGCTTTATGCAACAACATACACAATAGTTTAGGCATAAGCTCTGTTTTTTTATGGCAATTGTTTTGAAGCAGCATAAATGTATATGTATCTCAATATGTGACAGTTCCAGCAAGCACAACACTTGTCAAACTAAAGATTGGTGTTATATTAAAAATATATATTCTGGAAATAAATACATTTTACATTATATATGGTGTGTCATCATTTGCATATACAGTGCTGAAAGTATTCATACCCCTTTATTTTTTTCACATTTTATGTTGCTGCCTTATGTTAAACTGCTTTAAATTACCTTTTTCCCCACATCAATCTACACTCCATATACATTAACTGTACAGCAAAACACAGGTTCCTTTTCAGGAACTCAAGCTGCGTCTACGAGACGCTATGGGAACGCCCTCAGCGTGACGGCTCTGAACAGTGTG
>JAUCMT010000036.1:13155487-13175045 GCA_032357475.1 Enteromius thamalakanensis
TCCCATAGCGTCTCGTAGACGCAGCGTCTCGTTCCTTCAAGGAACTAGGGTTATATTCATAACCTAGAGACGTTTTAACATCTTTGCAAACGTATTACAAATAAAATACTGAAATAAGTACATTACATAAGTATAATATGTTATGTAATATAAAATACATACATTTTAAAATATTTAGTTGAAGCATTTTTACAGTCTCAAGTCCTTTTGTTTGATGCAACAAGCTTTGCTCATTAGCAATGTGCCGTTTATCTGCCACTCTTCTCCTCTCCTTATCATCTCTGAGGTTGGATGGGGGCAGATGCACATGTTCAGGTTTTTTTCCAGAAATATTTGAAAACAGTGCCACAGCATGAGGCTGCTACCAGCACACTTTACTTTTAGGATGGTACTCTGCAGGTGATGAGCAGAGCTGGTTTCCTTCAAACATGATGTTTAGAACTGAGGTTTATTAGACCAGATAATCTTGTTTCTCAGAGTCCTTTAGGTACTTTTTTTTGCAAATTCCAAATGTGTGTTTTCATGTGTCTTAACTGAGTCTCCAGTTCTCCAGCTGTGATCCTTAAAGAGTCTTTAGCCACTCAAACTGTACTCCTCCCGGTGTATTAGGATGATATAGACACACGTCCTTTTACAGGCAGCTTCTAACATTGTACGTTTATTTGAAATTCATAATTATTTCTTTGTAATTATATTTACATAATTATATTCTTCTATCTTTGCTCAGATTTACCAAGGGTGCCAATATAAGTGAAGGGCACTGTATATATAGAGAGAGAGAGAGTCTGTGCGATTACTGGGTGTTCATTAATAAACAAATCAAAGCAAAACCAATAAGATAAAATGTATGTGTGGTAACAGTCAGACTCATCATACCATATTATGTAGCTGAAACTGTTGTATAAGAGAGAATTTAACTCTTCAAGCTCCTAACCTGGAAATATAAATGTGATTCAGAACAGCACTGCCCACAGACAGTTATTTAAAGAAACCCTCATATTAGTACAAGAGATTTAACAATAGCAATCTTGTTTGTGCATGAACAAAAAATAGGAGGGGGTGTTTTACCTGTCAAATTTAAGAGAGATCCAAAGCTGTAGCTCCAGACTGACACGTGTGGGAAGGATATTTGTGCTGTATTGGAGCCTCTCTGGAGGCAGATAGGCTCAGCTCTGTTTATTGCATATAAACGATAGAGGAATGCAGCCGGGTAAAACTGAGACTGTAATATAGGAGATGATTGCAGAGGTGTATGATGCAAATTTCATGCTGTTATTCCCTTTCAGATGAGATTTTATTAATGCATCCCTAAAATCCATGAATGCAGTGTTAAGAAAATCATGGAGCGGTTTGTGTTTAATGGTGTACAAAAACACTTTTTAGGTGCTTAAACCTATTCATTTAAATTAGTAACCAGCTATGCATTATGCATGTGTATAAAGTATAGCATGTAGACTTTATTCTCAAATGATACTTACTTTTCAATGATCTTTTTCCCCCAGTCATACTAGATTAATTGCCAACAGAGAAGTATCTTTTAAATGACATAAGAGGAAGTGACATCATGTGAATTCTCAAGGGGAATTCCATTCGAAAGTGAGCATATACCTATAGTACTTTGTGAAAACTATTATAATGCATTATTGTCTCATATGGCTGTTTAGCACGCTATACTTAAAAACTAATCTGAATATTATCTTAACATAAAACTAAAATTCATATCAGTTAAGATTACTGCGCAAACAAAGCATTTGCATTAAACATAGCATTTTTAATTCAAGCGTATTACAGTATATAATTTTCCGTGTGGTTTAAAAGAGTTTAACATCATCTCAAATAAATTGCACCAATTACATGAATGAATCCTACAAATGCACCACCCAGGATCACATGATCATAAAGGGCAAATTGTGTCCCTGAACTGACCATAACATATCCCGGCCGATTGCCTTTTAATGGGCGCTTCAAGAAAGGGATTTATTTGCATAATATCATACCACTATATATACCACTATATATTTAACAGACAGTTTTAGACCTTTAGAAAGAACTATAGACTGAAAATTAATTTTGTCTCAAAGGGTCAGGGTTTGGTTGGTTAACATGGCCAGCATTAGCCTCATCTCGTACATAATTTTGCAGTAAAAAGCAGCTCTCTGTGTTGCCTCTTGGATGCTAATGATAAGAAAAGCTAATGTTATCACAATCTTGATAAGAAAATCTGAAGCCTTTTTAAATGTTCCACTGCCACACTCCCCTCTCATTATTTATATTTTCAGAACATGTATAGCCTATCAAATTTCATAGTTTTAGTTAGTTTAGACTTTAGTTCTCTTTTTTTTAGACATGTCTTTAAATCTCAAAGCAGTTTACTTTGAGAATCACCTCTCCAAAAAATGTCTCTCCAGATGATCTTTCTGTAGTTTGAAATCATCCACAGTTTGTGAACATAAAAAAAATCCTGAGGTTTAGATGAGGATATGAAAGACCAAGAGGTGAAGGAAAAGAGAGAAGAGAGAGTGCTAGCTTGTGTAAAAAACACTTATGACTCACATTCGCGTCTAACGGTGGTAAAACTTGCAGACCTATGGATTACAACCAACGCTCAGGCAAAAGTTTACCAAGCGCTTCAGATCATCTCCTCAGCCTCTCGCCGATAAATCCCTGGACCTCGTCTGCCTCATGCCCTGATTCTTTCCTTCGGCGCTTTCATTCTTGTCCCTCCACTCATGTCCTGTATAATGACTGTCAGGACCTGCTCGTCTGAACCTTGCACTCACGACCGCTGCCCATTATTTTAAATGAGACCTCGCTAAAGTCCGCTTCGGTAACAAGCCTTCCTGTGCTGAATGAAAATGAATGTTTTCGTTTGCCGGATGTCGCCTATAGATTGAATGAGTGTGTAATTGATGTTTGTATTAAATAACGGTTAATAACGGTTTAGCTAATAAACACACATTTCCGTTAGAAAACAAGGTGTTTCTTATACCTAAAAAATTGTAATCGCACATGAGCGTTTTAGCAGTTGTCAGATTGTGCGGAGTGTTTCTGAAGCAAAGCCTACCTGTGGTTGCGTGAAATGCGACAAATTGTCTTGTGGGGGTTTCAGCGTGTTTGACAGGACCTTTCAAATTTAATGAGAGTGACGTCTTGCTTGGCCTAGAATCCAAACGTGTGCGTAGGCTGCTTGAGGACGGAAAACACGTCACTTCAAATTCGGCTTAGGATCCTCATTACGGACCCTTATCTTAACTCATGATCCTATAGGTTACGCCCAGCTACAGGTAGGTCACACACTTGAGTCAAGGACATTTTACGCCATAGTACGGAAATGCCAGAACATGTATTTTTGATCATGTGGCACTTTCCAGATTTATCTTTTTCCTTTGTTATGAGACATCATTAGGTGCTCTGACGTCCAAACAGTTGTCTTTTCTCCTCTGATTCTTTCCCCTATTTTAAGGCTCCATCCAAACAGGACAGTCAGGGGTGTGGCCTTCTCTGTTTCAGTTTCAAGAATGACACATGGCTTTTTATCTTTTCTGTTTCCCCCTACAACTTCTGACAAAAAGAGAGGTATATATAATCCCACACAAGCAAAGCGTGTATATATTCTCACTGGCACCTGACAATGAACAACTGAGTTCGGGGTAGAGCTACAATCTGAGAAGTTGACAAAGCAATACATACAAAGAGGTACCACAGGCAACTTCTCAACAATTAAACACCTACCTAGAGTGATAGACAGAAATATTGGACAATCACAAACCTCTTTGAGAAATTGCATGGAAAATTTGCAAACCAGCTTGGAGTCACACAAGACTGATTGGATTTTTGACTCCAGACACAGAAGTTCACAGCAACCTACAGCCAAGAGGAAGAGCTACTCCACAAAGGTACCATAAATTTAAATATTAATTTCACTCTAATTGTAAATTATAATATTAATATAAAACAACACATAAATATATATTAAAATACTGGTTATTATTAAATGCATGCTAATTTAATAATGATATATTACTATTAACGAAAACTAAAATGTAATGTACTAAAATCATTTAAATATATTTGCATTCATATTAATTTTTACAAAAATTGGTGACAGAGAAGTTTATATTTTAAGGTTTTTCTCTAGGAGGCTTTTTGGCATTTTAAAGACAAGATTTTATATTTATTTTTAATATTTATTCATTCAAATATTTTTGTCTTTATTTTAAACAGATAAAGCAAAATAAGTTTAACTGAAATCAACTGAACTGTCTTGTCATTTAAAAATGTAAAAAGACACAGTTATTAATATTTACCATTTTAGTCTGTTCTAAAACACTGGTGTATAATGTATAACGAATGAATAATTTATAAAGGCTGTTGAATTATACTTCTGATTGACTGATATATGCATTTAATTTCAAAGTGGCCTGTGGTCAGAACTATCTTCTAGCAATAGTCTCATATCTGAGTACATTACATTCAATATACATTTTGAATGTTGCGCATGCATCTTCTCTGCTTCTTGCAATGGAACAGAAATATTTGCCTGATATTATATCTTGGTTAACATATTCATTTGTAGATGGTGGCTTTACCCTTGCATCTTCGTCCTGCCCTGTTGTTCTTAGTCCTCATGAGTCTGACACTGATGACATCTGCTTTTCCCCAACCTCAAATTCGACCTCTGCAAAGGTATAACTGCTTATTATATTATTACTGATTTTGTTGTTATTCCTCACGTTGAACAGCAATGTATGTCTTTGGTGAAAGACCAAACTTTGCATGCATGACGAGTGTATTCTGTGTAATTATGGGATGGAAGCGGTGTGTGGTTACTTAGCAACTAGTTTGTTAAATTTGCTGCATTCAAAACTGCATTTGAGCTATAGACAGAATTGTACATGAAAGTCTCCTTTTTTATTCACAGAGAACACATTTGACTTAAGTACCAAAGGTTCTGCTATGGAAAACTTAAAAAATAAATATATTTCCAATTTCTTGTTCATTAAAAGGATTTTTGGAGAGAAAATGTATAGGGTTCTATACATACATTTGGCAGAAATTCAATAGAACTCCAGTTATGGGTGTAAAAATATATTTGTATTTAACTGCTTTGTAACAGAAGTCTATCATAGTGTATAATTTCATACTTTTTACAGTAGCTTTCTATTCCTCGCCAGGCAAATTTCTGATACTTCTCTTTCTCCTTAATAGTAACTTGCCTGCTATAGGTCAAGAGGACTCCAAAGGTGGACAATGGGAAGTTCTGTACCCCTCCATCTCACTTCGTGACTGGAGCATTCAGATGCTGACCGCCCCAGATTTCGGTGCAGCTAAGGCTGGGAGAGAACAGCTGGTGGAAGATGATTGGCTTCCCTTCAGCCAGTCACAAATGGAGGAGGAGCTGGTGAAGGGCTGGCCGGGCAACTGGCCTTCACGGGTGGGTCACCAGCAGAAGAGAAACATAGTGGTGGCAGATGACGCTGCATTTAGAGAGAAGAGTAAGCTTCTGACAGCAATGGAAAGACAGAAATGGCTCAATTCCTATATGCAGAAACTCTTAGTAGTTAATTCTAAGTAATTGAGTGTTTATGTAATTGTGTATATATATATATATAAATATAAATAAAATATAACATTTCATGTGGGAGAAAAACATGTAACCAAGTTAAAGGGTAAAAAAAATTTAAATCTATAATCATGCATTTTAATCCCATATGATTTTCTTTTTTTGCCTGGGACAAAAAAATTGATATTTAGCACAATGTCCCACTTGCTTTTTTCCAACAAGAAAGTAAATCATATGGTTTTGAAATGACGTGATGGCAAGTGAATTATGAGATTTTATTTTTTGGATAGTGATCTGTCCCTTTTAAAAAAACACTTCACACAAATGTTTTAAAAATGTATGTAGATAAAGATGTTTTCTCGTTCTTTTGATGATCTTTGAATAAGGAAAATGCATGATGTGTTTGTTTGTCTGATCATGATTTGAATAAACACTTGAAAACTATTTGTACTGTATGACTGTTTGAGCAATTTTCAAATGGCTTAATGGTATATGAGCTGCCATAATAGATTTACATGAGTTTTTTGTCGACAGATTAAATGTGTCAACATATATACGGCGTGTGTGACGCAAAAGTGAATGTCTTTTTGCTTTCAAAGTCAGTTCTTCTGTATAATAGATGATCAGTTTCCATTCACATGTAATAAAATAGCATGTTTAATTTATAAAGCAAACTTAAAAGCTATAAAATTTACAATCAGTTACTCAATAGAATGATGTAAGCCTTAAACTTTTATTCATTTTTGTTTGCGTTGTTTGCTAATGTGCATGACTGATGTCTGATTAAACCATAAACGTAAAGCTTTCCAATGACGACAAGAAATTAAATTATTGTAGCACATTTTTTGCTACTTTTGTCTATCATTTTATTCTTCTTCTGGAGCCCATAGCAGATACCACCCAATAATGAAATACGCCATATACTGCCTATATGAACAAGCTTAAGTATAATTTAACGCAGGTTAAAAACACACTTGTAACAGGTTGCCTACTTGTTTGATAGCAGTGGATTACATTATCTGGGAGAATACATTTTTTGAGATGCGGTAAAGGTACCATGAAGTGAACCAAGCTGGTAAATTGAGCTGTGTATCAGAGGAGATAGGACCTCCCATGATGATATTAGTAATTTATCGCCAAGCCGAATTATGATGTGCTTAAAATGGAAGTTTTAATGTTCTGACAGCAGAAAATTAAATAGGGCCATGGTTAAATACACCCTCATGACCTCATTACCCCCGAGCTAGCAGGCGATTAATCAACTGATTGGAGAGGCTTGAAGTATGAGGAAAATTTCTGACGGCAGAGACTACGAAAGCTGAATCGCTGCTTCAGGTCATTTGTTGGAATTTTTCATTGTTTATTTCCTTTACCTTTTAAAATGGTTTTACAAAGGTCAAGTCTGCCAAGTAGCGCCAGGAGGAGTTGTTAAAAACTATTCTCATGAATCTTGCGTGGATGGTTATGTATTCAGCCTCCGAGAAGTCATTTATAAGCTGTTTGTTGGAGATAATACATTTCAGCAGAAAGTGATTGACTCACACAGTTCAACATTTATCTCCAGGTGTCAAAAGTGTCTGCGTGTCAGTACAGGAGCGTCGAGGAACAATTTATGGCTCTTATGGAACGTACCATCATCTCTGTTAGGACTGAGAATAGTACAGGAAATCTTCCTGCTGCTCAGGCCTTGGGGTGAGGAAGCCTGTAGAAACTCTATAACGGTGAGATGGATGAGAGGGCTGAGGATCACAGGAACTGTAATTTATCACTCCATACAGCTGGCCTACATGGCAGCCAGAGCCAATCAGCGGTAGCCAAATTGCTTTCTGCACCCCATTCTCACCATGTGGAACTGCGTCTCGAAGCTCATGTAGACTCAGCCAGTCCCGCCGTTTCTCAGCGCTTCTGGCACAAGTGTTATCTGAGTGTGGGAATGTTTTGTGTTCACCAGTTAAAATGACTTTGATTACCTTAACGTTCAATGTTAGCTGGATCTGCGTTTGCTGCTTAAAAAAGGCATATTTCAGCTGTCATTGTCTAATACACCACAGTTTCGAGATTATTGAGGTTTTATTATTTTGCAACATTTAAAATGTCACAGCAAAGAAAAGAAACAAGATACTAATAACTGTAATAATAACAATAATAATACAATTATCTCCTTAAAAACAACTGGATTGTATATTAATTAATGTATTACCATCCAATAGCATCATTTTTTTTAATGAAATCTGTTTCGTTTTGTCTTCTATTCTCTCCATACAGACATACAAAACTCATAAAGACTGAAAATTCATTTTGCCAAATTAAAGGTTTCTAGCTCCCATTTGTATCCCCAGGATAAGAATCCTGTGGGAGTTGTTTCACTTTAAAACATGCTCACTTCTTAACACGCAAAAAAAATAAAATAAAATCATTTTCATCTTCAAATTACATAATTCCTTAAAACATAATTTTGAAGTTCACTTAAAGTTCACTTCTTGCCGCGGCTCTGTTTACAGATTATGGTATGAGGAGTGGACTGAACATACAGTAGTACGCTTGGTTTCTCATTTTTTGCTCGTAAGCAAGCCTAGCCTGGATTTTCTCACATTTTACGCACTTATTCGAAATGCATTTAAACATGGTGATCTGAGAGTAGTGGACTCTCATTTATAGCTGAAAGCATATTCAAACTAGCCAAAATATTTAATAAATTAACACACAAGGGGCAAGGCAACTTTGAACTTTGAAAACGAGGAGCATTCAGATTCTACAGAAATCTGCGGATACCATGTGGAGAGCAACAAAAGGCACCACACAAATCTCTTTAAAAAACATCCCATATCTAACATCACAAAACAGCTGCTTGAAATTACAAAATCTGGTTTAAAATCAGGATTTTGTGAGCCACCATTTGTGCATCTGAGCATCAATGGCCTTTGAACACTCAGCTTAGATGAGTAGGACTTCAAAAATTCTTCAAAATCGTAATCCAAGGGCTCCTTGCTCAGTAGTAAAGGGACCAGAAGGATACTTCATCATGTCCCGGTTTGAACTCACTAAGGTTGTCTTCTTCCTCCTCAACACTAACAGTTTTTGTCAGCTCTGGTCACGTGTCAATGACCTCACGGGCTGGTGAGGGTTCTTCTGGGAGGGTGGTCGTGGCGTTTGGTAGAGTTTGATTGTGTGGAACAGAGTTCTGCTGTATCTCCATGGCAATCCCAGCAGGATCTTGTGGGGGGAACTCCTTAACTTGTCTCCGGTACTCCAGGAAGGTACAGGCCTTAGTGGCAATGGCAACAACGTTCTTCCCTATGAAGATGGTCGAGACTCTGCTGTCTTGAAACAGCACCATGTTGACGCCTCTGATGAGGATGGTGACAATATTGATGGTCACCAAGCTGAGGACCGGGTAGAGCATCATCTTCTGAGGCGACACATGCTCGCCCTGCACGCTGATCTCACTCAGAGAAACACAAGGCAGAATAAGCAACAGGATGTAGCAGTAGAAGAACATCAGACCCTCTGCCCAGATGGGCAGACCTGTCCTTTGTGGCTCCCAAAGATTAGCCTGGATATCCAGGACATCTAGAAGGTCAAGTGCCACCCAAAAAAGTCGACCCCGCATGTCCTCCTTCTTCCGGAAGGTTCTTACATACTCCATGCTGTCGAGTGCAACCAGTACTAGGTAGAGTCCAGGTACGCAAACCGATAGCAACAAAGTCAATGCCTTCCGAGCTACTGTCTCCAGGCTTTTACGGTCAGCTTTGTAGTTCTGGAAGACAAAGTAGAGCTTGATCTCCAGAACAAAGATGTAGAGGAACCAGAGGATCATAGCATAGCCACGCTTCGCAGTCCTCACCTCAGCTCCCACCCAAACCGCCACGTACCGCAAGACTATAAGAAAGCAAATATCTCCAACCAAGACGATAATGCAAACACCGATTTTGCGCGGGCCCTGGTTCTGCTCCACAAGGTAGGCATCCATGAAGGCCATGCTGGTCATGATTACAATGGTGGTTAAACACACATGCCGCTTGTCAGGTGGTGGCAGAACCATGGTGCTGTCTGTTTATCAAAGTAAAAAAAAAAAAAATAATCGTATCCTTCAAAAATTGCAGGTTTGGTTCATGGTGTGCAAACTGCTGTCCATTGATGCTGGTGACTGAGGAGCCTGTTTAGCAAAGCTCCACGCAGCCGCTCTTTACTGCATTTCGAGCTTCGCATGGCCTCCACGCTAGTTTCTTATGTCAATATCTCTTTGATTCAAAGTAACTGTGATATATCTGTATGTGTATCCACTGCTGAGCCAGATTGTGTCGACTTCCTGACCTTACTGACATGGACCTGCTTGTCTGTGTCAGCTGACCCATATAAACAGCATGGCTGGGTTCTGTGCTGGTCTCTTGTCGCTGTCTCTTACTCCTGCTTCAGAGCTGAGCGTACCGTCAGTGGTGGAGACGGAATGGGTGGCCACAGCTCTCTTTATGCTCTGACGGCTTTGAGCGCCTGAGGATTAAAGAAAGAAAAATTAGTTCTCTTCAGAGAATGTTTCTGACCTTGTTCCAGCTGATGAAGCTTTAAAACAAAACACTAGGGGTCACTGTGGTAATTTAGCACAATCACATGTAACTAACCATCCCACAAGTCCTTGGTTACATTTCACTTTCTTCTAAAGTCTTTAATGTTGACTAGGCTTTAGCTGTTTTGAAGGACACTGAATTTTGTAATGTTTATCTATAAAAAAGAAACCCTGTGTGTGTTAGTAAGTAATCAGTCACTTAAAGCACATAGAGCTGGTGCAATGTAGCATGTATTATGATCTCAGGCTATTTTTTCCCTTACTCCATTACTCAAGTTCTTGCAGAGAATGAACACTTTTGAATACTTTTAATTGAAAAATCCTTTTTTTGTTTGGTTTCTATAAGCGAGATCTCGCTATGCAGTATTATCCATACTTAGGCTTGACAGTGTCAGCTGCTAGAATATCATTCCCTAATATTCCTATGAGTTCTGAGTCACCAGCTTCCATAGCAACAGTTTCTATTGAGAGAGTGATAATAAGTGATGATGAGTCTAACGCAGCAGGGAACCCTCGGGTTTCTGGAAAGCGAGATATTACTGGATGTGCGACAGGCAGAGGGTGTGCTCTGACTCTGATATCTTGGTGTGAGGTGACTTGATGAAAATGACAATAATCTAAAAAAATCTGATTTTCAGCTGATTCCTTGCAAGTTGTAGTATGCACGGTATGCACGAAGTGTAAAAAGAAATGCATAACATTTAAATGCAAGGCATATAAGATTAAGAAAATCTTCCAACTGCACTGTGTTCTTATTAGGACTCAGCTCACGGTCACAATCTGGATGTTATCGTGACTTTATTTCCTCTTCATCTGGAATATTAAGGAACGGCACATAAATTTGATCAAGAGATTAGCGTTTATCTGTTCTGTGAAATTCCAACCGCTGCAACATTTTGAGCAGCAGACCTTCACCATCTCCTATTGCTAGTTACTTCACGTCAATGCTGCTCATGTTTGATATATATGGAAGCAAACATTGAGACTATTTGCTCACACGTCTTCTCAAGTGATTGATTTTTATCTCAAGGAGACAGCAATCTTACACAATAAATCGCTACACTGAGAGAAATACATGGAAAACTAATGGATGTTGGAGAAATATATACAGTAGAGGGCATGTAGCTGTATATTGTGTATTCTGCTGTTTCTGCAATCATAATTTTACCTGCATTTATCAAAGCTTTTAGCTTTGGATAGGAATTATGGCTCCATTCAGTGTGAATTGTGCAGTGGATCGATACCACTTCTGAAACATTATGTAAAGCAGGGATGGGACCTGATGGACATTGCCCTGTGACACATTATTGAGTGACCCCAGTTGAAATTATGTTTCATTTTCTAATCCCAAATTATAATAATATTAATAAAATGAAAAATGCATATTACAAAGTATCATTAATTTGTCAATATGACTTCTCTGTTAAATCCCTTAGAACAGGATATGGTTTTGCATTGTGCCTCTACGCTGCTTCCGGCCATTCTTTCTTTTCTATTCTAGTGCACAGATTTTCATTTCTGACAACATGACTTTCTGACCTTGTGAACTTCTCTCATCTGTTCAGTTTCAGAAGATGCAGCTGAGCGGAAGATTGAAGCGTCTCGGTTACGTACTGTATGTAACCCTCGTTCCCTGATGGAGGAAACGGAGACGTTATGTCGTGACGACAGACTGGGGTCTTCCCCGGAGCCCGGATTCACTCTGATTAAGAACAGCATTGAAAATTGGCTTGTGAAATTTGCATCCTTAGCCACTACTGGAGAAGCCAAGCCATTGCTCCTGACAGTGAGATAGCCTCTAAGGAAGGGATTTCAAGATTGCTTCAGATTTTCAGATCTTTTTGTTGTTACAGTTTGGCAGAACGAAGGGGAATCGTGCATGTTCAGAAGAACACCAATTAGTGAACAGACTCCACTTCAGTGCATATGCTCGCCTAGTAGAGAGGGCCCTGGCCTGAGTGATAGTGTCTCACGGCACCATGCCCTTCTTGGGACCCGGGAGTGTAGCCATTGGTCTCATATGGAGCAATCCAAGCGGCGTAACAGTGGCTATGTAAGCCATATTCCACAGGAGCCTCTGAAAGTGATTCAATGGCACCACCGTCCTGCCTCTGAAGGAACTAAGTCAGGGCAGTTCAGCCCTGACTGGGAGCGCTCCTCTGTGAGACGTGCCACTATACTAACAGTGTCTAACTCCTTACTGAGAAAAGAGATCCTATGCACAGGGTAGAGTTTGCTCTCTTCCCAGGTGACCCAAAGCCCTCGGCTCGATTGCACAGCTCCTGCATCAACCCCGGGTTGATACCACCCTTGTGCATTTCTTTACGTGCCTTGGCTTGATGGACCTGCAGGATATCCATGGTTTGCAGGGCAGAGGCTGTACGGCCAGCCACACTGTAGGCCTTAGCAGCGAGAGCTGTCGTTGTTCTACAGGGTCTGGAAGGGAGACACGGATGATTCCTCCAAATGACGGCATTCTGTGGGCACAAGTGCACCGCGACCGCCCTTTCTACCTGGGAAATGCCCACATAACCCCTGGCTGCCCCGCCATCGAGGGTGGTGAGGATGGAGGAGGGAGACAAGCGGTTTCTGGCTGAAAAAAGAGCCATCCACGACTTTGTCAGCTCCTCATGCACCTTCGGGAAGAAAGGAACTGGGGAGAAATGTAGTCACAGACAAACCACCAGGGAGCCACACGGGACTCTGAACAAGACCCCTGTCTGTCGTCATGACATAACGTCTCAGTTTCCTCCATAAGGGAACGAGGGTTACATACTGTACGTAATCAATGTATTTTGTTTCAATATTTTAAAAGTGTATGAACATATACACATCAATAAGGAAGTTTGTCCATGTAAAACCTTTTTAAAATGACATTATGTTTTTATATGATTTCCATTTACTCTCCCACTTTTTAATACTTAATTTAGGAAACGATAAAATTCTAATTTGCTCCATTTGCTGTAATTTAAATCTATGGTTAAATACTTTTCTGTTTGGTTTGATATAATTGAGTTTCTATCCTAGGGCTCTATAAAAAGTCTGTTTCAGCCTTAGAGTAAAAAAATAAATGGTAATAAAAAAAGGTAATTTTGAGATAAGTGAAGTTGTGGAATGTAAAGTCCAACTAGAAGATATAAATTAGCGACAACAAGAAGAAAAGTTGCAACTCCAAGAAATAAGGCTACTCTGTGTAATATAGTCGCAATTGTGAAACATAAAGTCAAATTACAAGCGATATTAAGGAGTGTAAAAAATTCAACAATAACAACAACTATTTACGGTTAGGTCATGGTAATTCAGGGTTTTTTGATTCCATAGCTGGTCTTGCTTCTCAGATGCACAAGCACATTCACACACATTCCTTTCTCAATGTACTGTACTGTAAGTGAAGAGAGCAATGGAGTGGGAGCATTAAATCAAGAGTTTAATTAAAGTGGCAAAACACATGGGAGCAAATAAGTGTCTGGAGTAGTAGAGAGCGAGCTCATCAGCCCAATCAATACACACATGAGGAATATTTCCCTCCTGTGAAGCAGACAAACCTTAGACACTCACAGGAGCCCAAACGGCAAAGCATTACAGGGAGTACTCTATGTCTGATAATGGCTTCAAAATGCAACATAGTTGCTCAGAACATAAATTGCACATGAATTTGCTGCATTGCAGCTGTAACCCACAAAAATATTAAATGAATTCCTATACTATCTCCGTTTTTTCGCTTAGACAGCAAAGGGAATAAATGATACACAATTGAAGACATTTCTGATTCTCAGATTACGTATTCAGTTTTTTCATATGATTATAATATCTTTATCAAACAAATACGTTTGCAGAGATTATAGTTCTAATATCTTTAATACAGTTTAAGGTAAAATAAAGTCAAATAAATAAAATAAAGCAAGCTTTCTGAGTAAATACACTGAAGTCTATAGTCTATTGCCATTTTTTGTATTGTTATATTATTTTAATGATGACTTTTAATTATTAACATTACATTTTTTAATGCACTTTTCTTCCAAATTCTCATCACTTTAAATCTTATTTTGTTGCGTAAAATGTTTATTATTATGTTTATTAAAATGTTTAAGGAAATATAGTAAAATAAATATAGACAAAATAAAGAAAAAGAAAAGAACATTTATTTCCATGCATTTTCCCTCTACATTTATTTATCATGATCAACCAAAAATAAAAAATAGAGGGAGAGAGCATCTTCTGTAGTTATTTACCCCACTGATTCCCATGCTGACACAGATCTAGCGAAATCTAAACACGCTGAGCAGAGAAAGCATGGACAAAGCTTACTAAACAGTTTAAACATGGGGTGATTTGCATTCTGCATCAAGCCGGAGACACTTTATTAATTTTCAATGAGCACACAACAAACTTTCCCGAAAGATATTTTCAAAAGAAAGTTTATAAATGATGTTTAATATTTCATTTCTCATACATACTTAACAAATAGAAAAACAAAGTAGTTTATTTAAAAGCCACCAGAAGCCTGTGGCTCTGTCACAGATTCACTGATAGCTCAGCAAGTAGTGAGGGCTTGGATATACTCTGTGAATGTGTGTGTGTGTGTGTGTGTGTATATATACTGCAAAGAAGTTGCAGTGTTGCTGTGGTAACAGGCATCCGTCAGTCCGAGAACCCCCAATAAAAGAAAACAATAATGAGTGTTACTCTTATTTCCGCTCAGTAATGAAAAATAAAAAAGAGCCTCTGTGCTCCAACTTGCCTTGAAGTGGAGGATTTTGGGCTCTTTCTCTCTTTTCATCTTGGTGTTATTACAGCAAAAGACTCTGAGTTCAGAAGGACCCTAGTTTTCTGAAGCCCCTTCCGTGAACACACATGGATATATGGCCTGAAATTGCAAAACATAAACAGAGACTGTGTTTTCTGTGAAAAAGCAGCATCTTCTCTGCGATTATAAAAAGAATTCTATGAATCGATTCAACAGTCATTCTTATAGAAAGTGATTCAGCCATCAATTATTCTAAGAGAAATTGATTAAGCACTCATTATTTCTTACAGAAAACGAATCCACCTAATTCTAACTGATTTTCTACGTATGCGACTTCTGTCACACAGTAACTGAGCTTGTGCATGTAGCTCCTGGCCTTCATCTGATCCGTCAACCCCCAGCCCCCATGAGCCAGGTCTCTCATCCTCCTCCATTTCTTTGGAGTCCTCTCCAGGGCTGTTTCATACTCTCTTTCAACTCTCCTACTCATTGATTGACCTCTCTCCCTCTTTCCACTGCATTCCTCCCCCTCATTCACTTAATTAAAACGGCGAGTGTCTGAAAATCTGAGAGGGGCTTTGTAAGGTAATGAATGAGCATGCATTCTGCTCTAGTTGGGTGAATCTCACAAAAAACATGTCCAGGTCACATTTCACATCAAAAACAAAACGGGATGTTATATTTGCTTGTTAAGACAATGAGGCCTGTTTTACTTTTGCTTATTTTATAAGATTTTCTAAAATCATTTTCGTTTAAATAAAGCTCTATCATGCAAGAAGGAAGACTTATGTAAACATGGTCTAGAAGTGCCGTCCTGTGGGCCAAGGCTCATTTAAAATGGCCTGTTTCAAAGTGAAAAAGTGTTGGTCAGATGAGTCCAAATATGACATTCTGATTGAAAATCACAGATGCCATGTTCTCTGGGCTAAAGAGGAGCGAGTGTGTTATCAGCGTTTAGTTCAAAATGTCTAGTATGGGCAGCTTGCATGTTCTGGAAGGCATTATGAATGCTGAAAGGTATATAAAGGTTTTAGAGCAAACGTACGCTCCCCTCCAGACCAGGCCTTGTGCATATCAGCAGGACAATGCTAAGCCACATTCTACTATTAAAAAGCTTAAATAAAGTGTATAAAAATC
The DNA here is from genome assembly GCA_032357475.1 of Enteromius thamalakanensis. Classification (NCBI taxonomy): domain Eukaryota; kingdom Metazoa; phylum Chordata; class Actinopteri; order Cypriniformes; family Cyprinidae; genus Enteromius; species Enteromius thamalakanensis. Next base: position 13,171,499 of record JAUCMT010000036.1, read on the forward strand.
AATATTTCTTGTTTTTATATATTGAGAATATTGAGAATGAAATACGTCCCAGACATGTTCTTGACATTGGTTTCATCAGTAATTTTTCTCCCATGTGACCGTGTACATATCATTGGCACAGTGAATGGACTCTGCGAGTAGGTCAGTCAGGAACAGACAGGACCAGAGGGGAGGAAACAGAGCTTAGCAGAATCAGATAGAGAGCTTGACGGCCTGAAGGCCTCTCCAGTAATCATATCAACATGTTCATCCAGCCTGGCAGCTGCAATGAGCAAGAGCTCCCCATGGAGCGATCTCAGCAAGAGCAGTCTGAGCTCAGCAACACAGACTCATAACGCTGTCTTGTCTCTGCCCAGAGACAGGCCAAGACCCATCCTTTAAGACAAAGATGCCACATGCACTTCATAAATGAGGAAGCATCTATGGGTTTTTGGCTATTTTAGTGCAAAATGTCAGTTCATGTTCCAATTGAGGTTTACATGCTTTCTGAGCCCATTGAACAGTATTTGTTCTATCAACAAACAACCAATGCTACATTTTGCAAGTCCTTTAAAGTATATGGATTTCTAAACCGTTTTTACTTTGCTTTGAAAATAGTAACTCCAATAATAGAGTAAAACGCATATTTAGATGTTAATCTTACTACTGGTCTATTATTTATAGTCACCTTCTTTTTGGACCATTAGTCAACAATCCTCAGCCAACACCACAGCTATAAGAATTATTGCAGAAAATTACTTTTAGCGCAGGTTCAGCTAAAAAAAAACTCAAATCATTTTGTACAGGTATTAATTTCACATAATTTTGAAAAAAGAACAGAGAACACCTCTGCAGAACCTGATTTTGCAGAGTTCGACAATTGGAACAACATTGTGATTAACCAATCAGATTTGAAGAACCAGTTTATAGTTTTAGTGAAGTTTAGGCTTACAATCAGTGTTTGGTGCTTGTTCATTAGTGTCAGTCATCTATCATTCAATATGATTTATGGATATGGTTAAGTTTAGGTGTAGAGATATGGTAAAAACTAAAATTTTGGATTTTAGGAACACATCAAACTCAGAAAAATCAGAATGTGCGAACACCTCTGGCATGAGACGGCAAAGCTGAATTAAGCTCAGTGTATGTGTCACATGATTCTAATATGCTAATCTAATATAAAGGTTGAAAACAGTTTTTGCAGCTTAACATTTTTGTAGAAACCATACGTTTTTTCAGGATTCTTTGATGCATAGGAAATCCAAAAAAGCAGCATTTAAAAAGAAATGGAAATATTTTGTAACATTATAAATGTCTACTGTAACTGTTGACGTTGCTTTCCTTGAAAACAAAAATCCTGGCATTTAGATGCTGCAAAATTTTGGAAGTAACTGTTTGTACAGAACAAGATCAATCACACATCAATGTGCCCAAGCCCAAAGAAAATCAAAAGAGCGACTCTTATGATAGAGAGAAAGCAAAGACATGCCAACTGCCACCAAAAGCCGGATACAAATGATATTTTGAGCTCAACTGCGTAGTAGCACAAGAAGAAAACACAGCTGTTCTCAGATCAGTGAGTTTCCGACTTGGCACAGAATGCCTAGAGCTTTCGATATTTTACACACTGAAACACAGAAGAGTGCAAAAGAGAGTACATTACTTCTGTCGGGGATATGCCCCAAGCACTACTCCTGCTTCCCTCTTTATGCCGTGACCTCGCTCATTCTGTCCTTTAAATGCCTCTCTTCCACTTGTCTCACTTCCTCACGTCTCTGTGGCTGCACTCAGAGCTGCTTTATCGCTATGAAGCGTGCAGTAACAGGATCTGTGATGACTGCTTCTGAGAGGGGGACCCTTAGGGGTGCTGCTTAGTACTGTAGCATGTTCAAAGCCCTCTCAACAGCCTAGAAACCACAGACGTGATGCCATGGTGATTCCATTTCCACGCTTTAACCACCAAACGCTTGTCATCTGCCTAAATAATCAAAGTAAGACCTCCCCGGTTGCCGGCCAGATCTGTCTGGCAGCCTCCATGGTGCCTTAGGATGGGTGACCTTGCAGCATCTGCTGGAGCGGGGAAGAATGGAAAGGTATTGGGAAAGAGATGCACTGAGAGATGAGAAGACGATAGAAAGTCTGCATCAGCATATACTCTCAGCAGGAGTGGAGTGATTGTGCAGAGTGCGCAAAGAAAACAGACTCTACAAGCTTGTGTTACACAGAAGGCAACAACCATCACATGGATACTTGATAATACTTAGTCATTTCAAACAGACTGTAGGCAAACAGTGCTGTTTTGGTTACTAAATTATGTTTCCAAGTGACCAGACTTTTTGTGCACCTATTTGCTTTATTTGCATGTGCTTTAAAGTCTTGCCGACTAAACATTTATTTTTTGTGCACAAAAGCGCAAGCACTCCAGGCTTTCCAGGTCTTCACAGCAAAACTCGCCCAATTCCAAGTCAAAACAAGCCCAAAACTAGCCTAATCACATACAAATTGCGCTGCAGTGGGGTAAAACACAAGTTTTTAGGCAGGGTTCCTGCGATAAAAGTAGCATTCCCGGGGTTAAATATCATGCTATTGGGTGTTGCTTTAACCTTAAAGGTGTCATACAAAGGCAATTTTACACAAGCTAATATGATTCTTTAAGATCTTAATGGAAAGTTTGTAATATAGATTGCTTTAAAATATATAAGATAGTGTAAAAAAAACACAAATTTTACCCTGTAACAGCTCTCTTGAAATCACTCTGTTCTGTGTACTTCCCCTTTAAATCTTCACAAGCTTGTCTCTGCGTCTCGGTCTGATGACGATTCACTCAGGGCGGGTCTGAGGTAAGACACCAGTTCAGTCTGTGTGACATGCTGCTGTCAAAAAAATATTGTGGGAGTGGCCTCTGTCTGTGTGACGCCACACGGACATGCATTTGAGAATGGCTTGATTTCAGAAGGGGCAACTTATTGTTATTAAATTAAAAGAAAACTACTGGTGGATCTTTATCATTGTAGGGAGGATGTGTACACACACACCCAACACACATTTCAGTCCAAACTGCTTGAAAAAGTGCATGTGGCACTGGATGTCCCCTTTAAGAAGTTAATAAAATTAATCGCATATAAAGTCATTACTCAAATATTATAAAGCAAGTAAAGGGGTTATATGACATTACATGAACATTATTTTGTGTTGAGTGAGTGCTACAGGTCATAATACTGCACATGTAGAAAGGGCAAGTGGGAGAAAAAAGGAAGGCTGCCCACCTAGGGTTGGGTCGAAAGATGATGCCATCGTCCATAGATATCATGATGCTGAGCCGGCATCGTGATCCTCCGCCCCGCCGCAGCAGCAACCAGCTCGCGAAAAACCAACTTAAACTATTGCGGCAAATCTATGCCATTAATAAGCGAGTGTACCACTGATGCTGGCGAGCGCGGTAAATCATTTCCGCGAGAGGAGAGGAAAACAGATGTACATGCGAAGAAACGGAGATTGAGGTCTCTGCAGAGCAAATGTGGGCGTTTCTCAATTTCTGGGCATTTTCAAACCGCTGGGTGTTTCTCAA
>JAUCMT010000036.1:13180017-13190219 GCA_032357475.1 Enteromius thamalakanensis
TGTTATATATTCATATGTAGATGTTATAAATTGTCTTACGGTTGAATGTTAGTCACGTGGTACTATATCGTTTCACGGAAGGATGAAAATGTTAATTTAAAACAAATAAGCCAATAAAATGTTTCAAATTCATATTCATTTCTTATGTGGCAAGTAGCCATGTAATAAGCGGGATAATATACAAGCAGCCGGGAGTTATCGCGAAATTAGCCCCTTCAGCATGATACAACCTGATCACACTGTCGGGGCTTATTCCTGTGATAACTACCAACTGCCTGTGCATTATCCCTTACTTATTCTATAAACATTGCGACCCAGTTCAGGCCTACTTTACTGTATTTTAAGGTCAATTCTCATTATTAACCAACCATCAACTATGACTTTTGCCTCAATAAACTCCTAATTTGCTGCTTATGAATAGTTAGTAAGGCAGTCGTTTAGGTACTAGGGATCTAGAATATGGTCTCACAGAATTTGCTTTATAAGTACTAATATACAGCCAATATGTTACTAACAGGCATGCTAATAAACAACTAGTTAGTTACTAAAACAAAAGTGTTTCCAGCATTTAGGAAAAAATTTATTAAATTCATCTCAGTAAGCTTAGAAACAGACTCTTGGCTACACAAGCCTCACCAATGTAATGCTTGCTACACTGAAAGGCAACAAATGGAACGACTTAGAGCTCCAAATCTGCTACAAAAGAGGCCGTAACCAGTGCAATCGCACATTGTGGCACATAGATGTTATCTTTGCTGCCTCTGTCTCTCCCTGACTTACTTTATCTTTCCCTCTCCCTCTCTGAAAGGTGATTCAATTCGGGCCCCACGCGCTCTTAAGCGCTCGCTGCTCTGAGACTTGGCGGTCTCTGCCCTTATGCTGCTGTTATGGAAGGGCTGCACTCTCCTGTCCAGGTAGATCAACAGAAACACCACACAGCCACGCTCCATTCAGGTGTAAAACTATAACAGCTATATTTTAGGTGACTCTGAAAGGACTCTGTGTAATGCTCAGTACAGCAAGACAAAGTGTCATGTTGAATTTTTATAGTAGAACAAAGTCAATCTAGATGGAAGGAGTATTTCAGGCCACGTAGATTCCCCAAGTTGATTTCGCTGTCTGATATTTATAAGGAAGAAAGTGTTATGAACTGTCATCCGGCATCAGGGAAGAGGACCAAACCTGACTAATATATCTGTCATAGCAGAGTACGTTCATTCGCAGAGAACAAGACACAAAGGCAGTCGCTATGAGCTTTTCAGCTCGCACACCGAAAGAACTCTATTTGCTTTACAGCGTTTGTCATGTGAAAGTATGTTGGCTACTGTACCACTGTCACAATGCCAGAGAACTAATAGATAACTAGGTTGTCATGGGAACTAATGTTCAGTTGGGACAATGAATTACTCTGCTAAAATTGGGCAGAGTGCATTCTTTTGGGTTTAGACTAATGTTATTGTTTACAGTGCTTACAAAGCAGCACTGTATTGATATTCTTAGACATTCTGTTTTAGGGTTTAGCTTTAACCCTAAGTATAACACTTCTGCAATTAAGTCAGCCCAAACCTCTTTACATATACATTGCTTCATCCGCTATAGGTACATTTGGTCCTCTAGACATTTAGAAAGAAAACTCGCTTAGAACTATATAAAAATACTTTTCACGCTCTTACAGAGTTGTGCACAACTGAGCATGCAAAAGTATATTCTAGTGACTGTGAGGCTGGGTGGATGCATCTGGTGTATGCGCACTACCTAGTGGACCATTGGTCTTTGAGTGCTTAAATTAATTGTAAAAGTGCTGTTAATTCTAAAGTATTGAAATTAGTGCTGTTAATTTCAAATGTAAATGCTTAACAGCTTATTTCATTTCTAGTGCATCCTCAGTTAAAATGAATATTTCTAGACTTTGTAAAGAATTTTGCACTATTCTTTGCCATGAACATTTCCGTCACATCTTAAATTGTGTATTGTGTTTAAATTCATTGTGTAGAAGAAAGCAGTGACTGGACATGGCAATGTCACGCATGTTTCAAGTTTGAAAAGTAATTCACCCAAAAGTGAAAAATTGCAGAAAACATACTCACCTATTGCTTTATCCAGTGAAAAAGTCATCATCTGAATAAGGAGAGAAATTTGCACAGATCAAGCACCGTTTATATGTGAAAACAGTCCAAAATACTTCTAAACAAATACACTGCTCTCCAAAAGCTTGGGACCACCCCTGGCAAAGGATGGTTTTGGATGACATCAGCATAAATCCTTATAATTTTTTGATGCAAATACTGTAGATTAAAGTAACTTGACGTTTTCATTCTAATTACATAATAATGGCAAAAAATATATAGCTCAAAGTTGAGTTATTATGGAAGGAACTGGACTTTGATGTCCGTAAGAAGTGTCCAACCAGTGTGAATCATCTTTGGGCAATCCTTCAGGAGGCTGGGAGCGATGTATATATACTGTATAATGTCAATGTTTGAATAAACTGATGCCCAGATTATGTAGAGCTGCAATATGTACTAATATAAATTGTAAGTATTTTCTGTGTGTAAACTGTTTATGTAATAAAATATGTTTTCATAGTTTCATACCAAAAATTAAAAAGGATTCATACGAATATTGTCCAAACCCCCGCTTTTCAAGGGCATTTCCAAACTTTTGGAGGGGAGTGTATGTAGGTAGATTTTGATGTTAGAGGACACTAAAGATGGACTTTTAAAACTTTTAAAATGCCTTAGTAATGGACTTTTCACAGCTTTGTACTTCACAAGATGCAGTTGTGTTAACAGCACCAATTTACTGCAGAAGATTCATTGATTTAATGCTAAATTTTGCTAAATGTGCTCTAATGAACAAATAAACTCACCTACATTTTCAGAACACTTTCATTTTTGGGTGAACTATTTCATTAAGAGCGAATTTCATTATAATAATACAGCCAACCATCTTTATCAAAGCTAATGATATATAAAGTTCCACATACTTTCACATTACGCATTTGCTAATTTGTGTTATTTAGACTGTTTATGTGCTTGTTATTTAACATGTATGGCATGCACTCTGCTTATACATCCTAAAAATGAACAATCATCTCCTGTACTTCAGCGCTACATAACCTGCTTATTAGAATTTTGTAGGTTTACTGTTGAAAGTCACCTTTCTTCTAAGAAGAAGCTTATGTGGCAGATAAACTCTGATTCTGATATAGTTAACAGTGCACCGGGGGCATATGTGATCACGTAAGATCTAGAATGACAGCTACCCCTTAAATGTTCCAGTACATTACAACACACACTCCAAAGCAAATCCGACTATCTCTAATAAGCACGAACAGCCTTCTTAACCATCATTCCACAGCGCTGACGGGCTGTGCATTCAGCATGCTGCCTCATGGGCAATGCTGCATTGTGTGATGCGAGAATCCAGGATTCCTACAGATGCAAAACTCAGTGGAAAGGCCTCCTTCCAGCCAACCCCAGTCAAATGCTTCACTTCACAAAATGGCTTTGCCAGCTGTCCGTGCTGACATTGTGTCAGTAATTAGCCAGCGGGGGGTTTGGACTGGCAGGGAGGCAGTTAGCCTGTCTGCCTGCAAATGGAGGCGGTCATGTCACACTTATGAAACCCCGGGGGAGATTGGAAACATGCAGGTTGAACTTCCATGGCCTGCTGATAGAAGGGTAAGAATGCAGCGGTCATACCAAGTAATGTCCTGATAATGGACAATGGAAGGGGCACTCTAAACCAGTTCAGTGTTTATGCACGGGAAATGAGATAAAGTACAAGTGCCTGCTTTGCCTGCAGCAATTCTGTGTGCCCTGATTAGATCAATAGGAGAGGTCACTTAAAGTCATCATGAAATTAACCGTATTTACTTTCTTTTCTGGTCTAATAGTGAACAGATGATCTCTGCACATTAACTCAAAGAAAAATGTTCGATCTTAATAATCTTTTCAACCACACTCCTCCAATAACCTGCATATGTTCTGGAATATGACAGCCAATCTGCAAAATCCAATCAATTTCTGATGGAAAAAAACCCAAAACAAAATCACATCCCAACCAACATTTTACTTCCACTTTAAAATATAACAGAAATAAAATGAGTTGTGAATGCTATTTTTTCATTGACAGTGCCAGAAATAATGTAACTGATTTTGGTTTCCCAGTTTATACTGTAAGAGTTATTTCTTTCCTGCATAAATGTCTGTAAATCACTAGAGCTACTAATTCGTATGGGTTCACTGACTGCGTAAAATGTCCAATTTGACAATCACTGTAAAACAAATATTAATCAGATGATATATTTACTTCTCTCAAAGACTCTATCAATCAGTAAGAAACTCTGACTGTAATTATTAAGTGACAAAGCATAATCAACAAACATCGACCAACAGACAAGAAGAAAAAGGAGACAAGCATTCATAAAGCAAGGCAGTTCTCAGACAGGGAAAGTTGTCATGATATTAAAGAAGCCCTATAAAAAAATATTTTTTGAATAATGTTTTTGTACAGTTTGTTGGTTTCAATGCATAGTCTAAAACAGTGTAGAAGCAATATTTTTTTGGTCAAAACAATGGTTTGATTATTGTATGTGACCTATGTGTTCATTTAACTGTATCTTTTCCTGTTCAGTAACAGCAGAATATGTTCAAGTGCGTTTTGCACCTAAGACAAAGCAATAACGTGTGTGCCTATAAATAACCCACCCTGATTTCAAGGTTGCCGATAAAAGAGCAAGCATGGTCAAGAGGTGTTCGAGGATCCCTCAGGTTGTTTATGTGTCACGTGAGGCGCCTCTTGGCTTACCTACACACCGCAGCGCGCGCGAAAAATGCCCGCGGGCTCTGAGCCAGTACTGTAAGTGGAGACGGATGGACGAGTCGTTTGTAAAACCCCTTTAAACCCTTGGAGGTAGCAGAATGATATTCAGTCAATGGAAACAGAAGCAACCTCACGGCCATTGTTTGAAAGGCTTAGAGAAATATTGCTCCCTTAATGAAGTTGCAGTGTGTGGAGATGGCATCTCGAGCCAGTGGGTTTCCCTCACGGAAAGAATCGCGTTTTTGAATGAATCGTTCAAGCGAACGAATCGTGATCGTGGACACTGACTCGGAGCACAAGTGAACACAAAAATTGATGAACATTTAATCCATTTTATGAAAACATGTTCGTTCAGTTCAAAAAATGAAGAAAGTAAAGTTAGAATTAATTAATGTTGGATGAGCATACACAAATAAAATGGCATTTGTCATTATAAAATGTTAATGCTATAGAAACCAATCTTTTTTTTAAAAGCCGAGTTGTTTTTATTTATTAATTTTATACCCAGCAGGTTACAAAGGACAAAAACCTATTTTGATGTCATTGGTGGGTCTTACTGAAGTCTCACAGTAGATTTAATAAAACTCTTTCGACTCGATGTTTCGAGTGAACGATTCACAGTAACGATAACCTGCGGAAACAATCAGCCTTTTGGTGAACTGGATTCAAAAACATTCGAATCACTAAACCGAATCACAATCAAGACCACGAGAAAACAGTGACTTTTTGCGTATATATTAACAAGATTCACAACAAAACAATTCATAAATACATTCGAATGCACAAATGCAATCTCCTCCTGTATTAAACGATATTTAACCCATAGTTTTGCAATCGTGCATTCCCATGAGTTAGCTAAAAGCGCCAGCTGTCCCATGAATTCATGAACGGATACTTTAGCGATAGAAACTGCACTAAAAACTCGAACCCATTAGAAGCGTCGACATAATCACAATACTTTTCTCTTTTTTATCCACGCATGTACTCAGCCAGCCATTAACTAATTGTCCTTCACGCAGTCAGTTCAATTAAGTTGATATTAATTTAGGAAGCACAACGCGCCTTATGTGCTCGCCACAGCTCATTGCACAACGGGTAATTCATGATTTTGACAGGAAACCCTCCCTCATCCGAACAGACCGTTCAGCAGACTGTACCTCTGGCATCCGCTGTCCAAGGTGCTGATCCGCTCTGAGACGAGATTGATGTTTGGAGAGTGATTTAATCCGCATCAAGCGCGAGCTGATGGAAAACAAGAGATGTCGCCTCCAAAAGAAAAGCAATTCCTTGTCAAAACTAGTGAAACGAGTGTGCACCACAGCACTGAGGGAGGAAATAGACACGCGCGTGCGGGCCGGTGCTAGTCAGTCCGATCCACGTTACTCTCTCCCTCTCTCGCCTCTCTCTCTCTCCTCTCTTTGAATCAGTGATTCAGTCTCTTCCCTCACCCTCCCAGCAGAGAACATAATTTATTGGCAATTTGCTTATGTTGGGAGACCGTCAGCCCACTGCCTTCCCCCTTTAGTGGACAATGCAAAGGCTAAATGAAACCCCCACCAATATTATGTGTGTGCGCTGTAAAAAAAATTATTTATAGCTGCTCAAAATCAATAAATGCAACGTTTAGAACGGAGCTTCAAATTAGCTACTTAAAAATAAATCATTTAAAATGAGTCACTGAACATATCATATGAAAATATATGTCTGAGTTAATTGGAATTAAAAGAACCAGCATGCTAAGGGATAGTTGGCAGCTGAATATGAGTTATAATATTAGAAGTTATATTAAGTAACTCTAAAATCATCTTTACACAGTCAAGTTAAGGCTGCTTTACAAAAAGTGCATTGTAAATTTGCCTAGAAAAAGTGCAAAATTTTCATTTATGTGGTTTTAACTTGATCAACACTGAACTTCCTCATGATTTCTATGGGAAATGCATGTAATGGAAAGTTAAATGATTATTGGTTTAAACTACTGACCGCATAGCATGAACACTTACTAACACTCATTAAATATCATAACATGCCACATAATTAGGTACTCGACTAGGGAACGATCAAATAATTTTAAGATGAGCAATTGCATCCTGACCTCACAAAACTACTAGATGTGACAACAAAATCAACAGCAACTGGGTAAATCAAAACTGGCAAAAGGTCAAACAATCAAACGAACGCAATTATTTATGACCCAGAGCATGCTGGGAAGATGGCAAATGGGACTAAAAAATAAAACCTGATTGTAAATGAAATGTGTGTTTTGACAGGAAATGCTTGTAAATTAAAAAGAGCTCCATGGTAATTGCATTCATTCAGTAATTAATCGTGTTCTGAATTGAAATGTTAAAATGAACCCATTTTTTTTTTTTACAGCGTGTGCCTGAAACATAACTATTTCATGATCATTAGTCAAGGTATTTAATCTTGGTTTTCTATAGAAATAGTCATAGCTGCAGGACAGGTGATTTTAGTCATATTGTGAGAATATAATTTTTTAAAGGGCGTTTGTGAGTCAGCCATGACAATGCATATACCTTTGAAGGCTTCGATTCTGCCTGCATCTTAAATATATAATTTCCCCAAGACATCTCCTGCACAAAAAATAATCAGAAAGTTCCTTTCCTACATTATCATTGCATACAATTCTCTTTTCCTTATGCATTTTTCAAACACAACTAATTGAATCTGCGTTAAAAAATAAATGAATAATTTATCATGTTTTGGCACACTTGGACAAAAGTAAGACTCGGAAATGAAGTAACCAAAGAGCAAAGAGATCCTCCTCTCAGGTTTTCCTAGAGAATCTCCACGCAGAGAGGAGTCGTGACACTAGCACATTTGCAACAAAACCTACACTAATGAACCTTCTTACCAACGTAAACGCAGAGCATGCAGGATTGGCCATATGTAGAAGCGTCCCAAAGACAGAATACGCAACACTGCGACTGAAGGCCTCCTTAATACAAGAAAGATCCTTTGGTTTTGAGATTCTGCCAAAGAGGAAAGTGCACAAAGCTCTTCACAACTAAGCAAAGAAATCAAGAACAAAGAGAGTGAGTTGTCTTTCTAGCCCAAGTTTAATTCAATATTGAACCACCTAACCACATACTCCCTCATTAGGCACCATCCTGATGAACAGACATTTATTGGAAGAGTGTTGGACTGTTGTTGGGCTGGCAGCATTTAGGACATGTAGTTTTAATTAAACATCACTCCGATTTCACACGCTCGGCTTCCCCTTCGCTTGCTATCCCTGTAGCAGTCTGACACCGTGTGGCTCACGCAGCACCTCTCATTAGCCCTCTACAGCTCGGCCAAACTAATTAGCGGTGTGTTGAGAAGTTCATGTGGGCGTTAACATCTTTATTTGCTACTAAAATCGGTGGCCTTGTTAGTTCTGGTTGCTGCGGGGTGAAACAATGGCTCTATTGATATAGGAATTTAAATGGCTCTCTGTTGCTCAGAATATATTAATTTAAGTACCTATATCGCACCTACCTTAAAGAATAAATCGTTTCGATTCACTCCGTCACATTCTCAATCTGGCTTTCGCAGCTTAGCATCTGAGCGATTCTTTTCTGGAGAGCGTAAACTTGTATTCCCTCTTATGCATTCTTGCTGTGAAGAGTGATATACTCTTTCGCCCTGCGGAGAAACTCAAGGCCGAAAGGCATTTGAAAGGCAATGAGGGAAAACAGCCCTTTCAGAAAAACTGCTCTGAGATCAAATGCAGATTTACTTCCGAACGCAGATTTGCTTCCTGCAACATCTTTCTTTTAAAAATATAGATAGCTGGGTTCTTGTTTATTCTTTGTCTAATGAACAAGTAATGGGCCTTAAGCTGCTGCTCTGAGAGCGATTCTTTCGCCCTCACTCATAGAATGCTAAAAGGCTCTGTAGGAAGGCTGGGAATTCATAGATAGATCAAATCTCTGATAGCTTTTGATGTTTTGATGCTTTTTTACTTTTGGTCTGTGTGTGTTGGGGTTCAGAATAAATGACAAGGAGGCTGTTAGTGAAGAAAGTGTGAGTTAATATGCTTGTGTTGGCCTGTTTGCGTATTTCCAGCAAATTAATATAACACAACAGTAAATGATTTCTCCTCCCTTCATGTCCCCTCCGATGCCCTTCTGCTTGCTGTCTTTCATGCATGGGGCTGAGGGACATGCAGCACTCTTTACCATATCAAAGACTAGCTCTGGCCCTCTCTGCATCTCAGACGAGATTCACAAATAGACAAAAGGACTGTGTAATCTTAGCCTATTGTACTGGCTTAGTTTTAAAATGTTTATTTGATTGCTTTCTAAGTTTGTGTAGTACGTGTTTTTAGTGCTAATGTTTAGGGAGAGAAATATGTTAAAATTAAATTTAGTGGTAGTGAAGTTTATTCGTGATTACCCTTTGACAAAAAGCAATCAGCTCACAGGCAACAAAATGTACTGCTTGAACAGGCAGAAATGTATGGACCTCATCTTTCAACATAGAGCACAGCGACAGAGACACCCAAAAATAACGCTAAGCATAAGATAAACCTTCAATCAAAAAATGACTTTAATCATCAAGCAACAGTAAACGCAGCAGCAATATAACCAGTGAACAGTGAAACAAAAGAGAAATATTGCTAATCTGCATAATTTATTCATACCGCATTGCATCGCTGGTATATGGAGTACAGTATTATAATCCACACATTTCAAACCTTCCTCAAAAGTGCTCAAGTTGTCAGAAATGCACAGAGTAAGTCACATAAATGATTACTTTGTGGCTATTCGAGATGCTTTCTGTGTTTAAAGCAGGTTTGGATGGCAGCACCTCTGTTTCCAAAGGCTTGTCACGTCTTTCTTTTTTTTCCGCCCCAAGAATAATCTGGGCAATGAATTCAAAGACTGTCAACGTAAAGACTAGTAAAAAATAAATCCGTTCATTAGCTTGTCTACAAAAGATCTGCTCTCTATGAGGTATGTGTACATAGTCTTTACGTAAATGTTTTTATAATTGCTTGGCTTTTACTGGTCTTTGTGATCAGGCCTGGGGCCCTACAAACCCCACCAATGATTATTATAGTTATAATATAAGCATAATAAAGCATTATTTTATTGATTCAAAGACAGAAGATAGTAGAAGAACATTCAACCTCATAAGTTAAAATATACCACCGGTTTCACATGTTATCATTTACTCACCCTTAAGTAGTTCCAAACCTGTATGCATTGTTCTGCCCAACACAAATTAAGATATTTTGAAGAAAGTTTGACAAATTTTCTTCAACAGGTTTGGAACTACTCGCTCGTACGAATTCGATTTATTCTAAGTCGTACGTATTTTACGAGATGGCAATTCGTATGAATTTGTACGAATGACCTAAACATAACCCC
>JAUCMT010000036.1:13215532-13229609 GCA_032357475.1 Enteromius thamalakanensis
CTCCATTGTTGTGTGTTTGTTTGTGGCGCGTTTACGATGATGTCACGGCAGTAGAGGCGGCGCAACTATAACGACACATGAATAATCCCGCCCACTCTAAAGCGGTACTAAACTGCAGTGGAAGCGCAAACCGGGCCGAACTGAGCCGTACCATGCCGTAACGAGCCGTGCCGAGCCGAGTCGTACCACGCAGTGGAAAAGCGCCATTATTTCCCAAGAAGATGAAATGAGGTGATGTTCATTTTTCTTCCCTTCATATCGCCGTAAGATCTGTGCAAATGCAAAACTCTCTCAAAGTGCTTGATTTTAGGAGGCATAACTAATTTTATAGATTTGATGTGGAAACTGACCAATAAAATATTCTATTAACCTATGTTTTTATATAAATTTTAATAAATCTCCTTCCTCAGGGTGATGCGTGGACACAATAGGGCATTTTAAATCGGATTTAAGAAACATTTAAAAGCCACACTGATCAATCTTAATTTCTTGTCTGAAGACTTGGAAACAACATGAATTCTTGGTAATGGAGCAATTGACTTTAGATGGTAGTTTTTAATTAGTAATTAAACTCATAGAAAGGCTGTGCCCTTCTGAGGAATTGCAGGAGTAATATAAGATTACCCTCAGACACAATGATGAAAACCACAGTAATGACTGACAAACTCCTTGGTGGTTTACATTTGCGTATAAATAAGTAATTATGGCTTCCAGGCCCATCATCCCCTGAGTAACTGCATGCAATAGAAGGCACTTGTTCTGCTGCAAAAGTCCCTTTTTAAAGAAAAATTTCAGCCAAAAATGAAAGTTCTGTCATCATGCATTCACCCTCATCTCGTTCCAAACTTGAATGAATTTTTTGGTTTTGAAGAACATAAGAGGAGATGTAGTTGGACACAGTTTTCATGTGATTACAATGAATAGTAATGGCTGAAGCACCATGAAAGTATTACAAACGTAATCCATACAACCATGCTTTATTTCACATCGTCTGAAGTCATACGATACATCTGGTAAAGATAAAGACTCATTTAAATCATTATTCATTGATAATCCTCTCCTCTAGTGGGTTGTAGCCATTGCAGCAAGATCACAGAGTCAACTTGAGAGCCAATATTACTGATTTAATGAACTGGATCAAACAAATCATTGAGTGATTCGATTCAAAAGGCCAATTCATTAATGAAACAGACATAGCAAAATCTCTAATAAATGTGCACAGGGGGCGTAAATCTGATCTGTTGCACTGCCAAAGCTGTTGCTCCAGAAGACTTGAATATAGTGTGTAGTAAATATAGCAGCTTTATTATACTTTCACAGAAGTTAAATAAATAACTATAATGTCAGAATATCACAAAAATATGTGCAGTTTGTTTTGTGTGCTAAGCAATAAATAATATATTATGTATTCAAATGAAATTTCCAGGGCTCTTTCTGAACCCAGTCAAAGCATAATAATAATTTGTAAGGAATCTAGCTGTAAGAGGCAGTCTGAGTTGTCCTGGAGCGCTGCGTACTAGTTAGCCTCTATAATTAAAGTATTTTCAGTTTAAAGTGGGTTAAGACTACTTCTCTATGGCCTATTTTACAGCGCACATACAAAATATACGTGTTAACATTAAAGGATTCACACTGCCCACATGAGCACGCCTGTGCTGCAAGTTTCAGAAATTGTAATCTTTACAATAATATTTTTTAAATATTATAGCCTAAATATGCAACTTAAGCTTATTGCAAAAATGTGCCAGTCCAATAACATAATTATACATGCATATTATAAATACTTGATTCCGCACAGTTCATTGCACTGATATCATATAACCTCAAAATTTGTAACATATTTGCAAACTAATGCATTTTGACCTCCGCATCGTATAATTAGTTTCATATATGGCTTTTCTGGTGCAGTAAACATGCTCGGTATCTCACCTGGTAGCAATGCGCTTGCGATGCGGGAACACACAGGTATTATCCTATGAAACATAAGCCACTGTTTAAAAGCTTGAAGAAGGAAGATAATATGGTAAAGTTGCATCAGAAAATGTGTTTTTGTCATATTTTGATAGGATTTAGCGCAGGTGGTACTTTATTTTGAAGTGCAGAGCATGAACCTTTCAGTGCTAATTTATGGATTGCCACGATCCATACAGCAATTAGCATCATAAATTGCTGCCAGATTCACATTCCTCTGTATCTGATAAAACCAAATGCCCTTTTATTACCACTTTACTGGACGTTTCACTTTGAAAGTGTTGTAAAACATGCAAGAAGCAATGTATATCATGTCACCCCAATCATGTTTTTCCAATGAAACCTGGCTTGTGCTTTTTAAAAAGACAAGCACCGCAGCCAAATGTTCCACAGTTCCTTTGTTATTTACTTGCTGCCGGTGCTTCGCCTATGAAATAGGGACCAATTTCTTGAGTGCTGCAATCAAACAGGAAGCCGGTCAACACTAGCTCTAATTGGACACGTGCAACCCACCACTGAATGCGCTGAGAACTTTTTTTCTGATCTCACGACCCACTTGTTGACAACGCAGCAAGACAAAAGCTTCAGAGGGAACCTTTTAAGAACAGCAGAGCGGCAGCCAAGACGATGCAAGTTACTAGCCTTTGATATCTGCCCGTAATTAGTTATTTTAGCGCAGCTTCTCCAGTTGTGCATTTGTTTTTATCTCTGGTATATAGGCTCCCAAGTTTGGATCCTCTGAGAGCTGTAGGTGCTTTCCAAGCAAAGAATTATTCACATTATCTTCAATAAGGGAATTGATTACAGTCACACTTCCCCTGTTACTCATCTAGTCAGACTCGCCCGTGCACCCTTCCGCGCCTAATTGGAGTGTCAAAGTAGCTCGTTCATTTCCGTCACGGTACATATGCCGTAGATGCCTCTGTTTATTTCCTGCACGCTTTCTGACTCTCTCCACTCTGTTGCCTCTGAATTAGGGGGATTGTGAAACTAACTGAGTGCCTGTATGTGCGTACATACCGTGTTTGCTGAGCCAGGCGGACTCCCGCGGCGAGTTCTCGGTGAGGGTTCCTCTACATGCGTGACTTGGCCGAGTTGGAGCAGCTTGATCGGGCAATGACTGCAGGCACTCTCTTTGCTCTGAGCTCACGCCATTGCTTTTACTGGGATGAGATAGCAGGGCAATTTACATAATAATAAGATCATTTGTCCTTCTGTCACAGTTCCAAAGATGGAAAACAAACATCAATTAGTCCACTATCCAGGGGCGCATAACTGCAGGGTAAGAATGAAGGTGTGGCTTTTGTTTGGTAAAAGAAGCAGCGATGCACTAGCTCTTCTTAAACTGTTCTCATATTAGCAGCATGAAGCATCATCTAACGCTCCAAATGAGAGCCGGCAATGGCTCGGACATTGCCTCAGAGGGTAAACGCATATGGTCAAGGCTAGTGGAGCCAGAGAGAATGTTAATACAGGAGAGAACAGATGCATGAAGAATTAAAGCAGTAAGGCTAATGATGGGAGCCAGTGTGTCTGGTAATTATCAGCCTCCCACAGATTCCCAGGTAATGGAGCCTTCTTCGCGGTCATTAGAATCGTCATGATGTATTCAGAGCATGTCCCAACCGCACCGTTCAGGGGCTGCCTGAGGCTAGGCGAACTTTGGGTTTGGTGCCAGGCCACGTTCAAGAGACCTAAAAAAAAATTCACCTTAGGGCTGACAGAGACGTTCTTAGATCTCAACAGAGCTGCCCAATGTCACTATTCTCTGGTGTCTATCAGAGTGTTGGAGACTTTATAGTTAGAGTGTCCTTTTTGATCTTTTGTTGTGAAGGCAAAGTTGGTAGCTTTTTAAATAGGCCTCGATATATTTTATGATTATTTAGTTACCAAGAAATGTTATAAAAATTAACTAAATTAATCATGTCTAAAGCTGTTCATACAGGTCCAGTTTTGTCCAAAATAATGGACTCCTTTTCAGGTCATTAGCAGATTAATTCATATTGAATTGGCGATGAACCATACAGAAAGTTCAATGGGAATTTTAACATTATGGAACAACAAATTGGAATGAATTTACTGATTATTTTAATTCTTTGAAACAAAGCTTTGTAAAGTCAACATTTAAAAACTTCATAGACAAACATAAAAAACCCCTCTTTATTCAAATTCAAATAGCAACTCTGCTTCCTCCTTACTAGTGATTACATTTATTTATAGAACACATTTAAATTCAGCTTAAAATGTGGGGAAAAAATGCTGTACTGAAAAATCAAACTACAGTAAAAAAAAATCTAAAATTGAGTAGATTTTCGATTCAAAGATATGACTTACTAATTGTCACGAGCTTCACAGGGGTTGCCCTTTGGAAGCATCCAGAGGGCACTCCAGCCCGGACTATGTTCATTGTTTGTCTTTCTGTTCTCTGTTCAGGACTTTTATTATAAACATTTGCCTCCTTCCAGCTTGTTTGGTGTCATGGTAGCTCAGTAGTTCATCCTCCCTTTTTGTGTGTTTTTCATGTGTATTTAAGTAGCTGTTTGTGTTCCCCCACTCGCCCATCATTGTGGATGTATGTATAACCCTCACCCTTTTTAAGCCTTCCTGTGTATTTCTCTGTGTTCCTTGTGTCCCGGACTCACACTTTTGCCTTGCCCCTTGGATTACATTTGCCGATCGCCTAACCTCTGACATGCTTTTGAATTATTCTGATGTCTTTGCCTTTTAATGTCCGTGTTTGCTGTTAATCGACCCTGCTTGCTTGTACCTTGAGTTTCCTAATAAATATAGCTGCACATGGATCCGCCTCTCCTCGTCTTACCTCCGTATCATGACACTAATCCTCAGTTCAAATTCAAATTCTGCAAAATGATATAGACAATAAACGAACTCACCACTTGCATATAAAAGAGGGAGACTGTCCAAAAAAACAACAACAGGTACCTTACAGGTACCTTGCATCTGTCGTTTTGGTTAAATGCAGTGTGTGCACTTATCTCACTGTGATTAAAAAATATAAATGACCACATTAACCCACCCCTAAATCTACCTGTTACAAAAAGAATGCTAAATCATGTTCTCTGGGTTCAAACCCACGATCGCACTAATTTAAAAAAAAAAAAAAAAAAAAAAGTATTGAGCAACACTTTTCAAAAACAAACAAGAAACGATTCAGTTTCCAGTTTATTGTTGTTGCGTAAACATTTCCTAATATAATATCTTACTATAATGTGCTAAATTATCATTATCAGGGGGGTAAATAATGATGATGGTTAGTTGTACAGAATTACACAGATGAGCATCATTATTTAGAAATATCTGATTGCTGAAATGATGAGTCAGAATCAAGCATTCTCTTGCCACATAATAAGATTAATCAATCATCTTATCACGCAATTTATTTGATTAAATTATCTGTAGTTACAACACACCAATGTCGTAATTTGGTTGACAGCAGAGACTGAGACTGACATGCCCTCAACACGTGCAACCTATCTTCGGTAATGGGCTGGAAACTAGTGAACCGTCATTCCACGTAATTGTTACCTAATCCACTTTTTTGGAATCCAGAGCTCTTCATTCATACTCAATTCCAGTTCATTTGCCAAAATTGATTGCACATCACAGCATTGATCGCATGTTGGAATTTTGTCAGACTGTTATTGAGTTCATAGTTTGTGCTCCGTTAATGTAGCTCTTTAAAGGCATCTGCTAAATTGCACCCGACAGCTTTCCAATTAGCCACACTCGTCGTTCATATGGCCAGAAACACTTTATGATGCGTGGCCATCCGTTCTGTATCTATGTAGTAAAATTCGGAACGGGAACCTCTTTCAAACAAGACTCAAAGTTCCTCAGTTCAATTGCGGTCGTGGAGGTGAAATTACATTGACATTGCTTTGGTGAATCATTCCATTGGTTTAGTGATGGCAGTGTCGCGGCTGAATCACATTAAAACAGAGAGGAATAGAGAAAATCATTTGTTTTTAATCCCCTTCACCATCACCCTTGATCTTTCCGTCACACTCGCGGCGATTTCACCTACGCTGTGACAGAGCTGAGATCACCAGGGACCCGTCAGTCAGAAAGCCCTACTTTTCCCAGAATGCACTTCACACCTGAACCCCGAAAGCTCTCGCAACATGACTCTGCATCTTAAGTGTGTGTTTAACATTTCTGTCACCCCAAACAACCACACACCACTGGCCAGCAAACCTCATGATACCCATTTAAATATTATTTGAAATGGGGGGGAATATCCCAGCCATTGTGGTTAATTTATGATAAGCCCTTTTAAGTGTCTTACTTTAATAGACCTCTGACATTGAAGGCAAAATAGAAGCAGAAATTATCTTATTGCATGTCCCTGGTCTTACTGTGAATCATTCTTCAGTGCAAGTAATTCCAAAGGAAAAAACAGTAAGCTATTATAGACCTTTGATCTTAAAGTTAACATGAAGCCAGACATTATCCTATTTACTTTCCTAATGCACAATCTGCTCTAACAATGAATGATTCATAATCGCAAGCCATTTTACTGCGAAAAAAAGCTATCATATGATTTTCACCAAACTTGCATGGATACATTTTACTTTTTAGTATGCTTTGCCTATTTTTCATCATGCAGTTACTCCAATCATTTCCTATACTTTTTTTTCACAGGCAAAAGTATGGCACACGGCTATATCTAAAAGTGTATGCAATCGCAAAAAAGGCAAAAGTTCACTTGAAAAAGAGCAAAGTTGATTTCTACATTATCATAGCTTTCTACATGAGGCATATAGACAAGCCAAAAACAACACAATCTTCCAAGTCATCATTAGAAATGATTTGGGACACATGTAAAGTAATTCAGAGGGCAACTATGTGAGAGGCAATGCAGGATTTTGAACAACCTCCGGAGTCGCAGCTAGGTGCCAGATGTGAGGTTTGAATTTTAAAGATGTGGTGCACTTCTTGTCCGTTGTGTGATCTCCTTTAGGCTATGAGTAGAGTCGTATCACATTGCATTCATTATATAACCTTTTTTTTAAAAAACGCCTGCGAGCGCCATTAAATCTTTTATATCTAGAATACACATTTTTTTCAGCAGAACATGCTTCGGGCTAAAAATGGCCGAACACGGGTTTAGGCAAAACATGTTTTGAAAAAACCCAGACGTGTTAAAATTTGCAAAGGTTTTTTGAAGATATAAAGAGAAGCTAATTTCTTCGGTCTAAATCAGGCTTCTTTCCAGCAATTTCTGGGCATTTAGTTATGCTAATTATCCACATCTTGCATGAAGTTTCAATTTGCATTCCTTATTTCAATCAGGCACAGCAACAGGTGTCATTTTTCATGGGTAGGGTGTTGTTTTTTCTTCAGAGATTTCCCCAAGCATAATCGTATGAATCAAGCTCTTTGATTTCACAATGCTTCATTAACAGACATCATCTGACACTTTGCGCATGTACATAAGTAAACGCATGAGAAAAATAAAAAAATAAAAATCACAGCTGGCACATCTATATCTTTCCCTCGTGATTTTCTGCTGGAATCAATGCTGGAGGGAAAACAATGGCAAATTTAAACTGTTCTGCGAGTATAATTAACTGAAAACCAGACAGATTGGTCCAGTCCACTTGGCTTATCTAGTTAGCACATTTCTGCGCTAATGTATATGTTTAAGAACTTCATTTGCCAGATGTTTTTGAACACATTTACTTAGCATATTTTTCCATTGGATTATACAGTATGGGCTGATTTTCACAGCTGGTTAGTACCAAGGTTGTAGGTTCTACTCTCAGTAATTTGACAGGATAGAAAAGAAAGGTTTAAATACGGTGTTTGTGAGCTCATTTAATAAATCCCAAGAGCTGCATTATGGAAATACAGTAGATGGCCTGTAGAAAAGGCCACCTACCATTTGACAGAAGTGATTAGTGTCCAACCACTGTCACTTGGACTTTTTCAGGGAGAAAATCCCATTGAGCATTCATCATAAGTATGTAAAAGAAGGCAAACAAATATAGCTGGAAACTCCATTCTGTTGAAGAGGCAGAAAAGTGCTGAATATCAGCAGTATTCCCAATGAGTTGCATGACAGATTCCAGCTCTGATAAATATGCAGGACGTCAGCATTTATGAAAGAGATAGATAGCCTATTAAACTGTAAATATTTACCCCAATTCTATGTAAAAATACTCCTCTTTCCCCCAGGGTCTTACATGTCCTCTTTTTGGCAGATTGGCAGGCTTTGGAGTTGTATCTGTTTCTGGAGCAAATGGATGGTGGAGGGCAAATTCAGATCGTTTTTTTTTCTGGAAGGTTATAGATGCAGATACTTTATATTGTAAGAACATGGAAGCTTTTAGCTACCAGGTTAACAACTACATTTGATTTGGATATGAATTATTTATATTTATGAGAAAAATGTCTATCAAAAAAAAATCTAGCAACTCTAAAAGGAAGATTACAGACCAAAACAGAATCACATTTTTGGATAATCTAAACAATAGTGTCAATCAAAACGTTTAATCATGTAAAAACTCAGTAAAAAAAAAATTTTTATTTAAATAAATAATACACCTGTAGAGAGTTGTAAATTGATATTAACATATTTCATCAATTTGTGATTGTGTATTCATGCAATTAATGCAATTATCAAGTGGATTAAATTAAATTAATTAAAAACGCGTCAGAATATGGGTGAATAAGGACGATTTATTATCAGGGGTCAGGGGCTATAATTAAATGCATATTTTTACCAGTTTTTGTATCAAATTAACAAAATATAACTCTTAATTAGGGGTGACTGAATTTGCATTACATTGAAGAATGATGACAGAAGCAGGCTGTATTTTTTTTTTTTATTGAAACACACTTTGCTGCACTTCATTAGTGCTTTTTTCCTTTTTTATAGTTTTTGAAACTGTCTATTTACACTCAATGGTTTTCATTCTCTTTCTTATAAAAAATCAGCATGAGAAAGCCAATCAGTTAACGCTCCTGATCATCCTGAAGTTCAGAGGCATGGTTCTTAGACCTTTACCCTAGTAAAATATTTAAAATATATTTATTTCACACTAAATTGTTTAAATTTTATTTTGAGTATTACTTGTGCACAATGCATATCTCTTTTTAATAAGCCTAAAATGCATGTTTATGTCACTTTTTTTTTCTCTTTTAATGAATTTCAGGTTTTTCCTATGGAAGCCTGTTTCTGCAACAGAATAAAATATAAAAAAGGTTAATAAAACTTACGACTTTATCACACAATTCTAACTTTATAACTTGCAGTTGCGACTTTTATCGCACAATTCTGAGTAATAAAGTCAGAATTGCAACTTTATATCACACAACTGTAAGTTGTAAAGTCAGATATAAAGTCGCAATTCTGACTTTATAACTCGCAATTGTAAGTTTATATCATGCAATTCTAAATTGTTTTCTCATAACTGTGACTTAACATCTCACAGTTCTGAACTCGGTTTGGTACGGCACGGGGGTAAATGATTAATATCACTTTAAACGGACTAATGAATGATCGGAGAAATTTGGCATACATCAGCCAGAGAGAAGTCTGCCATTTCAATCTGAAGATTGAGTTATGAAAAAGAACTAGTAGACCTTTTCAACACAATATTTGTGTGATAGGCATGCTTATGTTTCTAGCTTAGTTACATGCTAACATCAAACTATATTGAAAATAACTGTTAGCATTAGCCAGTAGGGGTGTAAAGCTCCAAATATTAAAACTGAACATTTATTACGCATGCGTACCGAACAAATCATCATCAAAAAAAAAAAAAAAAAAATCAGGAAATTCAGACAATAAATGTTGAAAATATGTATTTAAACTAAATGTAGCATTTCATTTACCTCAGGCACATCATCAGTATTTACAGCTAGTTAGCCAGATTTTAGATTTTAAGAAAAGCAGATTTAAAGTTATTTAGCCTATAATTAAATTAATTAAAAGAAGGAACAATTTGTTCAGTAAAACATTGATTAAAAAATAGTATTTTTAATTCCTTCAGTAAAACATACCGTGACACGTATGGTACGTACCGATCAATCATGTTTAGCCAGTGAAACTTTCTATTTGAACTTTTTCTTTACTTAGTAGTGCACTTTTAATTAAAAAATGAAGTCATTATATTAAACTAACAGAAAACCGAACAGGACAAATGAAAAATAGCACGGCCTGATAATTGAAAAAAGCTTTTAGTTCTTCATTATAAAATTACCTTTGTCTGAACTTTTATGGTCATCCCAGACAAGAGCATTAACGGGACATATTAAGGGTCTTTAGATATCAGCTCCAGGTAGTATAGTGTGTGTAAGCTGCAGGGGGATGGGAGGGAAGGTGATAAAGGAGCAAATAAAGTGAAAGTGAACGCAAGGAGGCTCTCTCTTCTTCTCACACACATATATACCCCATACAGGACTGATGCTATGAAACCAGTCTTTATTGACAACACTGGTATTTATGACAGCTTAGGGTTGGTGTTTGCTGAAGAGATAGAGGAAGTTCACCAGATGACAGACGGTGGGTGGGGCTGGGGGTGCAAGTTGAATGCTATTTATTGCTGTGTATATCAGAGAACAGACTGTCAGCAAGACTGAAGGGAACGTGGCAAAGGGCTGCAGCCGGATATTATGAGGAAAAGCCAAAACAAACCAGGGAAAGCTGACATAATACAGCATATGCATCACGAGTGAAGGTGCTAGAAGGCAAAAACATGATCGTGGTGTACATAAAAATACTTCACAGTGCATTCCGTACAAGAATCATGACCGGTTTGCACAAGGGCAAATTAACTTGCTTTCCTGTTGAAAACAACTATGTTTCCTCGTGCTCTGCTTAAGGAAAATATCCCTAAGCAAAACGTGCTCCAAGTGGTTTATTTGCATGCTTTTGGCCGTGTTGACGCTCACTTCAGCGGAAACATAGTTGGCTCTTTTCTGCGTTCAGCATACACCACAGAGATTTTCTCTATAATCACATTTCTCCCTTGGGCACTTCTCTCCTGATACAAACAAAGTCAAAATAGATTTTTTCTCGCATATACTGTATAGATTGAGTCTTAAGCCATAAATCTTCCCAGTGTCATCCAGGTCCCAACTTAGCCAGCTGAAGCATAGATTACATTGCTTTTGTCACCCAGGCCTGAGGGGCCTTTTAATAAAAAAACAAACAAACAAACAAACAAACATTGTGTTACAGAAAATTTCAGCATCTTTTTACAGCTTGTACTTTACAAAAATGTTGTAAAATTCTTAGCATGAATATTATCAGTAAAATGTCACTTTACATGAAATACCTGGATAGCCTACTACTATTAGCAACTTATTACATGCTACAATATACATTTGTGATATATAGCAGATTGTACTGCACTGAGTAATACATGCAACATTCAACGTGATTAAAAATAACCTCTAAGTAATGTTAGCTCCAGGCTCTTGATTCATATTTTGATGGAAATTCTATGATTTGTAAACAAAATAAATATTTATATTTTTTAGAGCCCCATTCAATAGCATACTGGCATAGCACATATCCGCCAGGAGGCCCGGACCATGATGTCTGCCGAGCAAACTGACTGGCTTATAAAGAGCTTTAGCTTTACTCTAGCTGGATTCTGATCCTTTCTGTTGATCTTCAGCAGTCTGCTGCTCTGGTCTGTATCTTAGATCCCTGCAGGCCACGTTGTGGGCTCAACATGATCAGTCTTTCATGCTCGGCTGCTTTGGTCTGAGGATTGCTGAAGAGTTATAGGAGGGATCAATGGGCAGCTGTAAATCCTCCAGCCATTGTGATGGTTATTGATTTAGTGCTCAGAAGCTGTGCTATCTGCTGCATGGCACTACCACAGACCAGCTCTCTCATATGTGCCATTGATGTGCCCTGGGGTGAGATCTCCCAGCTTTAGCACTCACTCGGTCTCTTTCAGACACATCACATTAGACTGTTCTATAAAACTGCTTTGTTGCTGAAGCCCACTAGAGCCCATGGACTAAAGAGCCTCTTGGAGAATTACTCGGAAAATTAGTCAAATGGGACGTGGGTCTATTTTGCTGGCCCGAGGACAGTTTCCATCTCAGTTCTTTCGGTTAATTGGAGTGATCTTGAATTTAGAATTATTTTTATTTAATTGTAGTGTAATTTCACTGGTCTCTTAGATAATTGTTTAATAAATAATGTGAGAAGAGCCATTTCTCACTGACTAAATTTGTGAAAAGTAAAATAGCTTTCAGTGCATATATATATATATATATATATATATATATATACACACGTTGTTGTTGTTTTTTTTTTTTTTTAGGTAAAACATATTCTCGACTTTAATTTTCTAATTCATAATTGTTTTAACCATAAAATTTTCTCTTTTAAAGGGATAGTTCACCCAAAAATTCACCTTTGAAGCATCCTAGGTGTATGTACCTATGAGACGAATTCAGAAATCAGAATTATAATAAAAATTGTCCAGACCGATCCAAGCCTTTGAATGGGTTTAAATGGGAGATACAGTGGCTGTTATACTTCGGAAGACGTGAAATAATGTTATTAAACAAACGTAAACATAAATAAAACGTCCCTCACACAGCTCTGGTGGGTGAATGAGGTCCTCGTGTAGCGAATCCATGTGGTCTTGTGTGATAAATATCCATATTTAAAACTTAATAAGCACTTCTCTAGTAGTCCCTGCAGATGTCGTAGGACGTGTGCATCGTGTGTGCCTCTGGGAAATGTAGATTCAAAGGAAACAAAGTTTTCTTCTTGAATTATTTCGAAATCCTTCTGCAATTTTTTTCCTCGTTTTTTGCTTCTAATTCATGACTGGTGTTTTGTTCTCTTTCCACGCTCGTCACTAATCACGCTAGACAATGTGTCTTACATCATCCACCGGGACTTTAAGGTGTGAACAAATATTTACAGGTAATACTAAATTATATTAAAATCATAATTCTTAAGTCTTGTCTCCTTATTCTTAAAATTCTGCAAGTGCAGTAAAAAATAAACCTAATTCCAATGTAACATAGGCCTAAGATTATTTTTCTGACCCTACTGGCAGATATTGTATCTTATTTTAAGCAAAAACAAACTACTGCTCCAGTAAATGCATCTGATTTAATAATATTTATATATTTGTAACATATTTTGTTTTGCAGCAGAACTGACTTTCCAGGGGATCGTAATTCAAGTCAGTTTTTTCAGGTTGTTGTGCAGAAATATATTAATGGACATAATACTGACCTTTATTAAGAGGCATCTGTTAGGAAACATTCCCTCTGGGATCAATAAAGAACAGCTACTTACATCTCAATAAGTCTCTACTGCACCAATGAAGACATATGTTGCATTACATCTGAACCGGACACATGGGAGTCTCATTTCTCAAAGCCCCTCAAGTAGACCTGATATAGCCAGTGCTTTCCCATTCTCTTAGACTACAGAACATGTTCCCTCTCAACACTTTTTGGGTCAGTGCTTTAATAATGTACCTCACACCTTTCCGTTCTGTGAGGTTTGAAGCCTTGAATTCAGCCACACTTGTGAGGTTATATGGTTCATACTATGTACAAGGCCAGGGGTTTTAACTATGAATACAAAAAACCCCCCAAAAGATGATGCCAACGTGAGTAAAATATAAAGGCAGTTGTTGGCATATCCATATCCATACTGTGATTAGACGTTTTATTATAAAGATACAGTGCTGTATAAACAACAACATGAATAAAAAAAAGGTTTACTAAATTCAATAATTAGGTTTGCATTATTATTTTACTAAAGCAGTTCTTAAAATATTATTTCAAAATTACTTGCTTTCAATACAATTCAAAAGATGTTCTTATTTTTAGAAAGAATTTTATTATAGTCACCAAGACTGCATTTATTTGATCAAAACACAGAAAAATAGTAAATTATAATAATAACAACAATAACAAATAATTAAAATAATTTAGAAATAAAATATATTTTCTTAAAAAAAGAAAAATACTGAAACCAAATTTTTAAATTGTTATATTAAATATAATATAAAATATAAAATGTATTATTATTATTATTATATATTATTATTATAAATGTATTATATATTATTATTATAAATGTATTATA
>JAUCMT010000036.1:13229775-13241283 GCA_032357475.1 Enteromius thamalakanensis
ATATATACTGTATATTATACATTTATAATATAATAATAAAGTTTATATTTGATATAAAAGGTTATTTATATATTAACTATGAAATTAGTTTGAAAACTTCTTCCACTACAATTTCAGAACATGGCAATACATGCTCAGAAGAGATTTTCAGTGAAATAGCTAGAAGCTCCCAATAAATCACACTTTGTGCATTGTGTATTTGATGAACTCATAAACATTTCTCCATCTTGACGTACTTTCTTATCTGCATTATGTCCCTGAGCTGCGGAGGCTGCTATATTCCATGTTTTATGAAGGGTTCAAACCTTCCACCTGCAGTAAACTCTTCATTTTTTTGCTGTCACTAAATCTAGCACTGACGGTTAGATGGCTTTTGTGTTCTTACACCTTTGAAAGAAGATGAAAGCGAGGCATCATCCCTGTGTACCAAACACCTCGGTTTCATTAATTAATCTGCTGCATCTTTCCACTCGCGCAAACACACACACCGTTCAATATCTCAGAGAAAACTAGAAGTCGTGCCCTCTCGACCCACTGCTTGCACCACACGGCAAAGAGAACAGACACAATTTAGCCAATTAAAAAGATACATTTCAAGGCGATTCTTGCAAAAAGCTCTGTAGTTCTGCACTGTGGGTACTTAGTAAGGTCCCATCATACATCAGGGTCCTCAAGGGTAAAGCGGTCTGCTCTACCTCCGTGAAGGATGGCTCAAGTCTCTTTTTCTCTTTCCAGCCGAGTACTTTTCGAAGGCATCGCGGCAACGCCTTCTCTAATGGCCTCCTGTCGAAATGAGCAGCGGTGCCGCACTGACTCTGTCGCCATCCATTAGGCACTGTGCCTTCAGAAACACTGTCTGTCTGTGCCACTCTCTCATTTGTGACACTACGGTACCATGCTCATCCCCAGATGTAAGCTGCCGTTTTGTAATAAGTAAAGAGTGCTGGGACTGGCTTGGATGTGTACTGGAAGAATGACTTTGGAGCTCCAGGGACTGGTCTAATCAGGCTTCTGACTGAGAGGAGTAGCAGACAGCAGTGATTTTGGGCCTGCATCTGCAGCACATTAATGCAACGCCAACATGAGTTCTCACACAGACAGCCAACTGTGATTTCTGGGTTGCCACATTGAGTAGTTCCTTTGATAACAGACATAAATAATAAAGTGGTTATTGGAGAAACTATTACAGACTGCTCTTGATCATCATAAGATTTATATACATGAGGCAAGGGACTTTATTTCAAATCTTAACAGCCGGATCTCATTATGATTTGTAGGTATTTGAACTTTGTATGGACACATACATTTTGTTGTTGCACAATATGTGCTGAAACAAACAATACAGAAAAAAAAGTTTTGATTAAATGATGAAGGAATTTATTCATTTTTAAAGTTTTGGATAAAACGAAAGCAGCACCTGATAATGCAGAGAATATTGTGACATTTTTATATCAAATCAGGTGAATGTGTTAAGGTGAAATTAACTACATTAAAATTATTTATTCCATTAACTGAATATTCTATAAACCAAAAAGTATTTCTAAACATCTGTGCATCCCTAAAGTTGATCGTATGCTTATGCTATCAACTCATTAATAAAATACGTTATAAAATATACAATTGTGCTTATGAAATTTAGAAGACTTGGTATTAAGCATGATATCATTAACTAAAACTGAAAATAAAACTAAAACCATAAGCACATGTTGACTTTAAATTGAAAAAAAATATATATATACATATATATACATACATATAAACATTTGATGTCGCTAACCTGGCACACTCTGAAAAATTTGGAAGATTTCCACTTTCTAAGCTGATTAAAAACAATAAAAAAAAAAATATCTGTGCACTTAATCAGGGAAGTTGTATACAAATCAGCCAATCAGATTAGAGCTTGCCAGATGATCAAGTACTTAAATCTGTCTGCGTTGTCAGAGTGTCTAGTATCTTAAGCTGAGGATTTTGTGTAAATATAAATACTTTCCCTAAAATATGTGTTTTTATCAAACAACAAATAAGTAGTTCACTTGGTTATTATTTTAAATTGTTTTTTTTTAAAAACCACACTGTAAAATTAAGAGCTGATAAATAGGTCAAACTACATTTTCAGCAGGTTCAGCTCTGAAGCTATTTGCAGAGTCATTTCTGTGACAATCTGCCATGCAGCACCACCATACATATGAAGTGTGAAAACTGCAACCTATTAATATTGATGCCAAAAAAGAAAGTGCATCACTTAGAACCGGTTCACACATCTGCAGGGTCTAATTATTGAAAACTATTCATCAGAGAGCTCCAGGTAGCGAGGAACCCACCCACACCAGTTCCTGGCTTGACCCTCTTGATAATAGCATATTTATAACCTTGAATTCCAGCTATGTGAGTCTTAGTTCATTTACAGCACACATCAAACATCAGGGAAATGGACCCGCCGAGTCTGTGTGTTTGTGTTCCCTCAGTTGTAAACAGATAGATAAGAAGGCCGAAGGTAATGGAGAGAAAATCCTTTTAGAACTCGTCATGCTCCGTACAGCGTCTAGATTAGGATTTCTTCTTATAATCCTAATGAAAATCGGTGTTGGAAATGACTTTCTTAATCAGCTAATACAGAAGCCTGTGCCAGCGTCTTTAGTTTGCCCAACAGCTCATGTCATCTCACACACCTAGTTTGTTTACAGCTTTCCAAATGTATGTAATTGAGACCACACCAATTGGCTGGTAGTGACGGACTTGGCCTTGAAAGGCGAAATCCTCTCATGTTATGAACTGCTCGGTAAAACTGGGTTCAGATCTCTGCAGGAAGCTGCTAATGATTACTAGGGTTTGATTTTTTTCCCCAAACTTCAATCCTAACTTTCACAGGTTTGGGAAAGCAACTGAAAGAATGACCTACTTTGGGAACTGCAGGCTGTTCTGCTCTCTAGAAGTGGCTTGCATTAAAAAAATGATTTCAAATGTCTTCCATTTTCTCTAGCGCACGGCAAACTACACGGAAGTACAGAGGTCAGCCATTTGAGTCATTAGAGTTGTTTTTCAGAGTGTGGCATGATGCATTTGAGTAGTCAAAATAATATTTTCAGCGCGAGTATTGAAGTATAGACGAAATGCCCTTGAAGTGTTTTTTTTCCTATGCATAGACATTCAGATAACGGCAGCCTTTTTCAATATATAAAAACTGAAAACAAAGCATTCTCCAATTCAAAACGGCGTTTTAATTCCACCGAAAAAGCAAAAACATATGTTCACCTCATTTAGGGACTAAAAATGCCGCTTGTTCAGCTTTATGTCAGAATCCCATCGCATATAGCCACACAAAAAGTGTGTTTATCTCTTAAGTGGTGGGATGAGAACCATCCCGTTCATTGTGCTGGCCTGTCTCTGCATTTCCATTCTCATATTTTGCCTCAATCGTTCCAGCTGCCACTGCAGTACAGCCTCCCTCTCCCTCAGCTCATCCAGAGCCGTCGATGCCTGGAGCTTCCCAGCTGTCACCGCCAGGCCAGGTTCTCCGGTGTGGAACCTGTGAGGTGGCTTTGTGGGCTTTGGATCCTGGAGACATGGCAAAAAGCCTCTTGATGCAATTGCGGAGGTGTTAGTAAGACGTAGACCCTCTAAATAGCCTGAAACCTTCTTCTCCACCTCCATTCTCTGACTTTCAGAGAGCCGAGAAGCCCCTTGACGTCCCCCCTAATGAGAACGAGAGCTTGCTAAGACTGGTGATTTAAACAGACTGGAATACTGATCAAACATCAAATGCATACTAATATCAAAAAGAAAGGTATTGCAGTAACCCGGATGAACAAGTATGTGGGAGTAGAAATGTCAGTGTATATCTCTTGCATCACAAGAATGTGTTTAGAATTGATGTGAAGAAATGTCAGTGTCTCTATGGCAGGCGGTCATGTATCATAACAGGTTAGATCTACCACATCACAAAGACCACCTAATTATCCACTGGACCAACCACATTGAGTTTTCATACAATGAAGCGTAATTTATTCAGGCAATAAAAGAACGCAATGATGAGACGACCTAGTTTTTATAATTCCTTTAGCACTATCATCCCTCATTATAAGAGATATTAAAACACCTCTTGAATCTGCTGGAAGAACCTTTGATCAGGTAATAAAACATGATGAGGAAAGTTCCACATGCACAGAACAAATGGGGAATTGGTGTCTATGGAAACCCAAAGAAAAGGAATAATATTACTGATGATTACTATTAAAGGAATAGTTCATCCAAAGAAGAAAATTCTGTCATTAATTATGTCTTTCCAAACCCACAAGATCACAAATGAAGACATTTTCGATGAAATCCGAGAGCATTCAAGGGTATTACGACATTCAAGGCACAGAAGAAGATCGTCAAAATAGTCAATGTGACATCAGTGGTTCAACCGTAATTTTATGAAGTAACAAGAATAATTTTTGTGCACAAAAAAACAAAAATAACTTTGTGTTCCAAAGATGAAGGAAGGCTAATAGGTTTGGAACGCCACCAGGGTGAGTAAATAATGACTGAATTTCCCTTAAATTGAATTATGGCCAATAAGCTAATTAGATCATTTATTTAAGACCTATTATTATTAGTAAAAACATATTGTTGTTATTATAATTAACTACCACAATAATTAATTGTAATATGAGCCTATAATATAAAATTGTTGTTTTTTCAATATAAAATTCAAGTCATTCAAAATCGAAACTGGAAGGTAACAAGAAGTAAAGGATGATGTGATGAACATATCAATGTGGTAGGACTGAGTTTATGGAAATCTTAAAACTTCGGCTGTCAACATCTCAGGCACCAAAACTGACAGCGCTTGAATTTCTTAACTTTATAAACTTCAAGCAGTGCAACCTGACCTTATTATAAGTCGAAGCCTTCCCTTCGGCACTTATGCGAGTGGATCTCACCCGCTGGCCGGTCATTACCTGTGAGGTGAGTTTGAGAGTGGACTGCTCTATTCTTCTGGCTCTCAGTTCTGTCTGCAGCCTTAGCAACATCTTGTCAAGTTGTCTGACTGCTCTCCTGGTCTCGATGCCGTGGGGACACCTCACCATGACAGCCCGCTCCCCTGGTGGCCAATCGACGGGCTCCTTCTCAGATGCATCGGCAAGGGAGCTGTCGATCACACTGTCCTGCACAGAGACAAAGGCATAAGTGCAACAGGTCTGTCAGGAACCCCTTCCGAGACAATTGAGATGCATTGTGCTCAAGCCATGCCAAATCAGCTGGATCTGCTAAAAGAATTACACAGTCTTTGGATTCATTTACTAAAGAGCTATAAGAAGACTTTGTTTGCTGCTGGTTCTCATTTACAATCAGAACATGCATACTGTAGAGTTTTTGTCAGGTTTATTTTTAATGTGCAATCAATCACAATTTAACTTGCTTTTTTTCTGAGGAAAAAACAGAGAGGTCTGCACTGTATGTTGTTTTTTTATTTGAAACAAACTAAACAGAAGTGCAACAGTGCCAAGCCAGTGTTTACTGACAATCCAATAGGAACCTAAAAAAGACAAAGATACAATACTGTGTTAATAAAGATACAATACAATGCCATGAAGATCTGTGAATGTCATAAATCATATTACAAATGACAGAGAAATATAGAACTATTGAGTCAACGGTGACTCAAATCATCCTGGTTACAAACTTTAAAAATATATATATATATTTTCCTTTGTGTTCAGCAGAACAAAAAATACAGGTTTGAAACTACTTGAGGGTCAGTTAATGATGAATAAACTAAAATCCCTACATATGAGCAATAATAACAACAAGCACTACTGGTTGTTTTCTTGTTAAAACAGTTCTGCTACATAATACCCTATATAACACCATAAAAGTGTTTTGGGTAGATGATCCCGTTTGCTCAAAGTCAGACTTTGTGTGAGCACCTGCAAAGAAAATCAATTCTTTAAGAACCTGTGCTAATCAAGCTCTGCTCAACCAATAGCTGAAGCTTAGGAGTCGCTTCCATCACTCTTGTGTGGACAGTGACAAAACAATCCTGCCCAAATAGCACTCCATCCACAAAATGTTTGGCTTTCATCAAGGACTATAGATTTCCTATTGATGCGGTGGGCATGCTATTTGATTTCCATTCCCCTTCTTCCTGTTCTGTGGACCGGGGAACTTTTGTCTGTGTTTCAAAAGTCTAGATTGAATTTCTCACTAAAAGGCTCCAAAAATTGAATTAACAGGGTTTAAAGTATTTCCACAACTCAATTTGATAGAGCTTATTGTAATTCTTTGCAAACCTCACAATGCGCTTTATTATGATTGTGCGTCTTATTTCGACTTATATCGAGGCTCAACATAAAAGAAAGTAATCATTTCAATAGTATTATGTGCTGGAAGTGGGAAAACAAAAAGCCCTCCTCCATTTGTCCAACTCAAAGACACCCATGAGCTCACCACTCTAACTGAATAGCAGTTAAAACATCCCTTTTTACTTCAAAATGCACACTGCGAGTGAAAAATAAAGTCTCTGCCAAGTGCTCAGGACCCACTTCTGCTAGCCGGGGACTTCTTTACAACTTCATTTCAAATTGGAGAGGTGCCAGTGTGAGTGAGGGCTCTTGTCTGCCAGATTCAGAGTCCTGGAGCGCCAATGCATCACTGTGAGTGACAACTCAAAGCTGGGCAAGGTTACTGCAGGCAGAGGAGGGCAGTCTGGCTCTCAAATAACAGTAGGTTAATATACATATTAGATTTAGCATCACTGGTAACTTTTCAGACTAAACCAAATCGGTCGTGCTGAAAAACCCACACATCTGTCAGGATGAACCGGCCATGCATAAATACCTGGGGCTGAACAGCAAGGTGACAGCGTGAACAAACAGAATATTTGATAAAGGAGCGTGAGTGTGAATCTCAAATTCATTCCTGTGTGGAACACAGCAGACGTACCATCCAGCACCAGAATAAAGGTTCGTGGAGTTTCCAATCCAGATACGCCTCCAGAATTCTATTCAATTCTTGTATCCGCTCCAGCTCCTGAAATAAAAAGAAAGAAAAAAAAATCTGATTACACGTGAAGAAGCTCTGTTGTTTTTACAATAATAAAACCTCCAGTGGCCCTACAGTGCAAGTACAGTTTTGTGCACGCTTGGCAGCCGCTTTGATCTGTACTCATGGGCAATTTTTTCCCTGTAGGAGCTCAGCTAATACCTCACATCTCCGCAGTTAGACAGAAGCGCTCTAGGGACTTAGGCTGATAATTCTTCTCAGCACCCCACACAGGCTGAAGGGCAATGGGGAGGCAGAGAGATCCCTGAGCTGCCCACCGTAACTTACACGGCTTGAGAAGAGAGATCTATTAGCCTGGGTCTGAAAACATCCCACACTGTATACTTCACATAGTCAAGATTGACAGACCAAGGTCGGGAGAAAGCTGGAAAATACCTGGAGAAAGCTATTAGTTAAAAAGCAGGACAAGAAAGTTGCCATCTTCCCTCTTGGGTGCTCAGCTCTGTTGCCAGGTTGTTCTGAGCCAATTACCTGAGCCATACATGACTAATTACTGTGAAGCTACGGGAAAAAAATGATGTCATGACAAAACAGATTGGCTGATGACACCATAAGAATGTGTACAGCACCAAACCCTTCACTAAGATAAGATAAGATAAGAGGAACTTTATTTATCCCGAGGGAAATTCTTTTGTCACAGACATGCTCAATGTATAAAATATACAATAAGTACAGTAAATAATAACAGTAGAATAGTGCAAATAGATAAAAATAAAAATATAAAAAATAAAATACAATAATACAATAACATAATTATTAGTGCAAGTGGTTCTGAAAAGGTGACACTGCACAATAAATGATGAATAAAAGAGTAGGAGCAGCATGTAACGATGGACTATAATGAGCCCTGCAAAACGAACTGGACATTGGTTTTGTATCTAATATGATATAGTAATGCCATTAAGTTGTCAAATGATGTGTTAGTTGGCCAATTTCGTGCCCGCACTATGTGTTACTATTCGTAAGTGTGGGAATAAAATAAGCTTTAGTCGTTTGCACGAACCAGTTCTTAAAACACTGATTCAACATGGAGTTGCTTTCGTAATTACTTTGTTAAATGAGTTTAATAAAAAAAATATATATAGATATATATATACACACACGTTTATATTTGTAATAATACAAATTTTACAATGTAGTTTTTTGTGCTCAAGAAACATTCAAAGTCAAAAATATTCATGTTAAATGTGTTATCCTTTTTTAAAATTCTTAGATAAATATAAAGTTTAAAAAACATAGAAGCATTTATTTGAAATAGAAATTAGTTTGAATTATAAATGTTAGAAGTATATAATATTTTATAAATGTCATTTCAGGTACATTTAATGCATCCTTGCTCTATATTTCTCCTGTTATTGTAACAAATAACTGGAAAACACACCATGACTGGGTTTACTAGATTTGAAGTCAGTTTTTACTGTATTTTGCACAAACATTTTGCCTGTGCTGACTACAATAACTGTTCAAAATAATTATTTTGACTGGAAAAAAGGATCAGAACCTAAAAGGCATTCATAATATCTCTTTTTCACTATCTTTCATCGACTTTATATAAGATTTTTTACACTATTTTATACACTCTAAACAACCTTCCTGACAAAAACAGGCTCCTCGTTAGACATCAAAAGGGAGACTTTTTCCCAGAGATAAAATACTCTTACAAAGCCTCTAAAGAGCAAAGGAAAGAGGAAAAGAACAGGAGAGCGTGGGACTTTTTACTTTAAAGATCAAGATCCACACTCTTCAAACAAGCAGGATTTCCCACCTTGTCAATCTGTCACACCAAAAGCAGAGAGCGGCAGGTACATAGAGGTGGATGCTTCATTACAAGCTTCTCCAGAATAAGCCAGGGGATGAAAAACACATTGACATCTGCGTGCAATCATTCGCCGATTGAAATGAGCTTGTTACCTAGCTTACGGCAGTTATTATCGAGCGCTGATCACCATATGCTCTGATGACAGATAGAAGCACTTACCATACACCAAAGGAATACAAATGCGACAAGAAATCTCTGGAGAGAATCTAAATTAGTAAAGGCGTCACTTGTCATGTAATAACAGTGATCAGTGGCTGAACTCATAACGCTTGCCCAGTGTTTAATATAGAAATCCTGAGACCTACATGATCTCATGCCAATATTTCATTAAAATGTTCAAACATTTTCATGTCACCTTGTCAAGAGCAGTTGATGTGTTGTCATGATGGGAACCAGTGGAGTTCGGCTGACAGACAGAAGAGGAGCTGATATTAGATATAACCTAGAAAAAGAAAACACAGGATATTACTACATTCTGCATCTAAATCTGCTGTTCTCATCATTATTATAAATTATATTTTTAATGACGTGCCCTATGGGTGAATTTGGACCTCTCGTCCTGGGCTGAGAGTAAGCTCTTCCACTGGAGTCTTAGCTTCCCATATTGCCACTGAAGTGCCTTTAGTGCCTGATCCTTATTCACTGTGGTATCCGTTCCTTCAGCATGTGCCGCTACGTCAAGCTGTCCTGGTGTTAGACCCTGGGCAATCTTATATGTTTACAAATGTGACATGAAAAAAAATCATTCCAGTAGCCACCATGCATCATTCTATTCATACTGAAACAACTGGAGGGAAAATACAGTACTACAAATCCTACAATAGAAAAGTAAAGATAAAGAAATCCTTTAGCAGATTAAGGTTTTATGATGAACCCCAAGCTGGTTACAGGGGAGATTTTGTTTTTGCTTTGTTAAACCCACAAAACAGGAATTGCTACTTAGGGCTAATAATGTTTTCATCTTTTTTTGTAATTATCAGCTTAACACATGATTAATTGACCTATTTAGGGAATATATGTATATAAAAAAACGTGTTAATTATTAAGATTGTTTAGCTGGTAATCATAGTTGTATATTAAGTTGGCTTTCAAAAGTTAACAATAATAACAATTATAATTTGTGCTCAAAAACATTGATGCATTTTTGGTGTTTCCCTGATGAAAAGGAAATTCAAAGAGCAATTGCATTTATTTTTTCTCTTTTGATCGATTTAATGCATCCTTGCTACATGACCAATGTCCTATCATGTATAAATGTGTGAGTTACAACCAATGACCCAACCAGTCATAGTGGTCAATTTGCTTTTAATTGAAATTAATACATGCTTTCAATTGATGTATGGTTTGTTAGGATAGGACACCATTCAGCTCGGATACAACCATTTGAATTTCTGGAATCTGACAACACAACACAAAAAAAAAATTATAATAATAATTATTTGCAAATGATGGTGGAAAATAAGTATTTGGTCAACAACTAAATCTTGGTTATAGATCCTTTGTTGGCAATGACAGAGGTCAAAGGTTTTCACAGACTGTTGCTGTTATTTTGGCCCATTCCTTCACTCTTCGTTGCCCGGGCGGTGTGTTTGGGGTCATTGACAGGGATGTGTGCTGAGCCCCCTCCTCTTCACTCTGCTGATCCACGACTGCACACCATCACACAGCTCCAACCTGTTCATCAAGTTTGCGGATGACACAACTGTGGTGGGTCTCATTAGCAACAGTGATGAGACCGAATACAGAAGTAAGGTGAGACGCCTGGCCACGTGGTGATAGTTGTGGACTTCAGGAGAGCACACACTCAGCATGCTCCTCTGCCCATCGACGGTGTGTCCGTGGAGAGAGTGAGCAGCACCAAGTGTGCACATCACCGAGGATCTCTCCTGGACAGCCCCCATCATGTACACCTTCTACAGAGGCACCAATCGAGAGCATCCTGTTGAGCTGCATCACTGTGTGGTTTGGAGCCTGCAATGAGTCCTGCTATAAAACCCTCCAACGCATAGTGAGAGCAGCAGAGAGGATCATTGGTGGATCATGCTGAAAGACCCAGCCACGTTTCCACTTCAATGCCCTTGCTCAAAATCTCACGATACTTAGCCCCATTCATTCTTTCCTCGTCCTCATCCCTTCACAAAAGGGACCCAGCCCTAAAAGCATGATGTTTCCACCCCCATGTTTCACAGTAGGTATGGTGTTCTTTGGATGCAACCCAGCATTCTTTCTCCTCCAAACAAAAAGTTCTATTTTGGTTTCATCTGACCATATGACATTCTCCCAATCCACTTCTGGATCATCCAAATGCTCTTTAGCCAACTTCAGACGGGCTTGGACATGTACTGGCTTAAGCAGGGGGACACATCTGCAGGATTTGAGTCCCTGGCGGCGCAGTGAGTAACTAATAGTAGTCTTTGATACTTTGGTCCCAGCTCCTTGCAGGTCATTCACTAGCTCCCCCCGTGTGGTTCTGGGATTGTTGCTCACAGTTCTTGTGATCATTTTGAGCCCACGGGGTGAGATCTTGCATGGAGCCCTAGATCGAGGGAGATTATCAGTGTTCTTGTATGTCTTCCATTTTCTAATAATTGCTCCCACAGTTGATTTCTTCACACCGAGCTGCTTACCTTTTGCAGATTCAG
>JAUCMT010000036.1:13266697-13288551 GCA_032357475.1 Enteromius thamalakanensis
GATAGATAGATAGATAGATAGATAGATAGATAGATAGATAG
The DNA here is from genome assembly GCA_032357475.1 of Enteromius thamalakanensis. NCBI lineage: Eukaryota > Metazoa > Chordata > Actinopteri > Cypriniformes > Cyprinidae > Enteromius > Enteromius thamalakanensis. The sequence goes on from JAUCMT010000036.1 coordinate 13,266,739, forward strand.
ATAGATAGATAGATAGATAGATAGATAGATAGACTGATTGATTGGTTGATTTCGTGGGAGGTTGCTACCTGAGAAAGTTATTCCGCAGACCTACAAATCTCTATTAGGAAACTTCCAGGTTTTCAATGATCTTGTATGTGTGTGTGTAAACTGTGCTGCAAGTGCTATTCTAATGAAAGCACTTTACCCAGCACTACGAAACTCACTGTTGGAACTAATGATGACATTCAGGGCCACTGCGGCCAGGGGTTCTGAGGGAATTTCAACAAAAATGTTCATTAAAAGGTCTAATAATTAAGATATTGATTAATTAGTCCAGCATTGATTTACAGTCACACTTTATCAAGTCAAGGGGTTCTAATTACCGTGCCATTATGCCACAGTCTGACCCGAACATTCTTTTTGTCACTTGTAATGAAAAAGAACATTTCTTTTGGCGCCGTTTGGATTTTTGACCTGTAAAATTTTAATAGGGACTACAGTGGGAACAGGACATGGATTGGCGGTTAAGTCAGGGCAAGGCTAATATCCCTGAATCTGGTTAAGTGGCTATACACCCAGAGTGCTGAAACGCCTCTCTAGAGGGATCTGATTTAACTACTGACTACTTCCTCTTCTCCGTATGAAAACACTGGGGCTGAATGAACAGGGCCCGCAGCCAACCAACAAGTACAGGCGCCGCTCAGAGCACTTAATAGTGCTCTTTCATTGCATTCTTGAATCCTCAAAAATTACAATAATACAACAAAATTCTCCAAAGAATAATTGGGATGGGTAATAATATACAATTATTACTCTACTTGGATACAAGCACACACTTTTTGTGGATGACATTCAGCGCTCGGTTAATGAAAAGGCGTTGAACAGGAATTGAATCATATTTTCCACTCCATAGAGTCAGAAAATGGTGCTTCAGACACTTGTGAGTGCAGTCAGGAATCCCAATTTGCCTGCTGGAAATTGGAAATGGTGGAACAGCGAGGCGTGATGTTGTTAAAGTGTGTGTTCTGTCTCAGCGGCCCGGCGGCTGTAGAGCACGCGTTTGCTTTAAGAGGCACTGTGGTTTGGTGACGGGTTTGGACATGATTATGGTCCCTGCTACGGTCATTCTCTGAACGCTTCACCTCTCCGGCCAAACAAACATCGTCGCGTCTCACAGACTGAAACCTCAGCTGACTGTCCGCTTAATACATACACTCACAGATAGATAGACAGGACAGGTGGATGGAAGGATGGGCGGATGGACAGATGGATGGATAGACGGACAGAGACAGACAGACATGATAGATAGATAGATAGATAGATAGATAGATAGATAGATAGATAGATAGATAGATAGATAGAGAGATAGAGAGATAGAGAGATAGAGAGATAGATAGACTGTAGACAAGTACATAAATAGATGGGTGGACATAAATAGAAGGGTAGGGAAGTGAATAAACGAATGGATGGATAAAAAGAAGGGTAACCAATAAACGGATGGATGGATGAATGGATGGATAAAATGACAGATAGGTAAATAGGAGGATGAATGGATGTGGTGACGGATGGATGGAAAGAGAAAATTATGGATGAATGTGATTATGCTTGGATGGAAAGATGGATGGATGTTATGTTTGGATGGATGGAAAGAGAAAATAATGGATGGAAAGATAGAAAGAAAAATTTAAAAAATCATGAATAGAAGAACGGATGAACAGAAAAATAAACAGAAAGAAAGAAAGTCAAAATATAGGCCATAATTCATTAAAAAACAGTTTGAACTAGATTTGCAACAAAATAGCTGTTCGTGTTGGATTTTGAGCTTATCATAACACTCAGCAGGTCTCTGGGAATGAGAATCAACACATACTGTAACATGATGTGTCTTGCTGTGTAAAGGTGGCTACATAGTTAAAAGATGCATGACAGAAAACACCAAACACAATACAGCACATAACAGAAGCAAGAAACAACACCAATCCGAACTCAGTATGCAAATACCGTGAGATAATGACAATACCATTCATGTACTGTAAATCAATTGAGGGATTTTAATCTTAAATGTAGTTTTTTGGTCTGTATGTTGAGAGGATCAGGAGGAGGAGAGAACAAATGGAATGTTTGGGGAATATCAATCCAATGCTGCCTTGTTAGTACTGTAATAAGTATTGAGCGTTTGTCAGGGCTGTCTCTTTCTCTTCACATCAACACATACGGCAGCTTGTTTTAAAAAGCTGTAAACAGGTGATTAATACTGGATGTTGCATATGGCAACAAAACCGCTAACCGAGAGACAGAGACCGCAATAACACTGCCACAGGAGTCCTGACAGCCTCCAAGCAATTCAATTACCAAGGCAACACCTCCAGGAGCGAAAACCAAAGAAACCCGGGGCAGTAAGAGTAAAGGGGGAGGGGGGTGGGGAGAATGGCTGAATCTTGAGAGAATAAAACCAACTGAATCAACAAAAGCATGAACACCTCCTCATCATGTGAGCTCTCTAATGCGTCTCGTGCTGCCAAAGTCACACACCCACGCCATTTGAAGCTCCAGAGTCAGGGACGGAAACTATACATAAAGAATGGACTTCCATAGAAACAACAAGCAGGGTTTTTCCGGTTTGTGAGGACCGCAGCTCACGCCTCTTTGCTTTATTAATGTGATGTTTGGTGGCTTAATTAGAAAGTCTAAGATGAAAATTATATTAGCTTACACAGCCTGTACAATAACAGTGTAACTGAGAGCTACTGTAAAGGCTAGTTCACATTGTCCTACTGTAGAAACAAAATGTGAGTTTATATTACACTTATTACCGCTTCTCTAATTCGATTGGCATTAAAACACAAGGTGCTTGATGGCTTCAAATGAAGCCATTATATCCATTATATACACTATTTGTTTATTAAACACAAAGATGGACTATAAAATAAAAGTAATGCTTTCGATATGCCAATAAAAAATGTAAAATTTAAAACTTTTTAAAATATATTTTTAAGAGCAAGTAAAGAAATATAAGTAGCTAAACTGAATAAAAAGACAATAAAAAAATAAAATAAAAAATAAAAAATAAAAACCTGGTGCGTTCTCTTATAAGAGATATTTCCCCTTCATTTGCTGATCCCCATTGATTTGCATTTACTGTAGTTGTTTTGCTTTATTCAATGGAAGCCAATGGGGAAGATTAACTATAATTTACATACTTTGCTTAAGAAGAAAAATTATGCAAGATAAGAAGTCTTGTTTTCTTTAAAGCTGGTAAATGAGTGAGCTTAGAAAAAAATCTATTTAATTAAACAGGAAAAGTTTTCATACCCCACTAATAGATATTTGTTTTAGAAGTGTTTTATATTTTTCTCAAACAAATATAATAAAAATGTTTAGTTATTTATGTTGGAAAACAAAAATACAGAGGAGATAAACATTTTTTGCCCTTTATGACCTTAAGAACTTTTTAAGGCCTTCAGTAGTGGAAGGGTATATGAAAACTCTTAGACTCACAAAACACTGCAGTAAGAAATCGGATTGCTCTAGTACAACGTATATTACAGTACCTCTGGGGTCATCTAACACTTAAAGTTAACACTTCAAAAAACTATAACACTGTTAAATGTCATTGCAAAATCTCAAAATGAATATCATTTTTTTTTTATATTGTATGTTATTGGGGCAGTTTCCTGAACAGGCTTTAAGACTAGTCCTAGATTAAAATAAATGTTAAGAGCTGTCTAAACTGGAAAAAGCTTGCACTGAGATATCTTAAAATACCTCATTGCCATTGTTTGGTCTTAAAATGCTCACAGATAATGCATTTTTGTAAGACATGTTTCTAAAAATTCTTAAATTTCCTAAATTAGTCTAGTCCTGGCTTAATCTAATCCCTATCCTGGAAACCGGCCTATTATGTCTACATATCATTATCAATTTGAAAAATGGTTATGCTGATTTGTGAAAACTGTTCAACTTTTTTAATGAACAATCCAAGTAACAAATAACAAAAGGTATTTGAAATAGAAATCTTTTAAAGCATTATAAATATTTTGACTGTCACCTTTGATCAATTTAACATGTCCTTGCTGAATAACAGTATTTATTCTTCAATCCTTTGAACATTATAGACACTGTTGAATGTTGCTAATAGATAAATGAAATTAAATATTGAAAATGCTAATACAGATTCGCGAAAAAGGCCAAATTTGCGGCATTCTATTGTATTTCTGCAATTTGCATCTGATGAATAAATACAGTTTTCACATACATTTCTGAGCGCATGCAACAGGTCTGGCAGAATTGAGACGAGGCTGTGATACTGTTAATATTCCTCTCTGGGTGAATAAGTGTTCTCCTGCATGTGGGCTGAGTGAGTCAGCCCTGTTACCACTGCTGTGTCTGTCCAGGCTCAGACCCGCTGCACAGCCAAGGAGAATCCCAGCACAACTAAACATCCCCCCCCCCCCACCACCATCTTAAACATGTCTCAACCATCTTTCAACAGGCCAACTAGAGCATGACAGCAGCCTCTCAGCCTCACTCCCCTAAACCCCCTCAGAACACTCTCCTCTTCTCTCCTTTGCTCTTTCTCTCTCTTTTTCTGTCTTCCCTCCATCAGACGACACAGTCAGGGGGCAAATGTGTCACATCTCATAGCTCAGGAGTTTCATTATTAGGCCCTTCCTAAACATAGACACTTAAAATGTGGCTCTCCATTTTCTCTGTGATGACACACGCCACAAAGACGTGCATTTCGATTCCAGAAACACCTGGGTTTCTTTCTAACGTTCTTTTGGCTCTTCATTAAGTGCAAACCAAGAAAAGGCCAAACCTGTTAAATGCGTTAGACTCCTGCCACGGGAGCTAATGAGAAGACATCTGAGGCGAGGTATTGACGTGCCTTTTTGGTTTATGTGAAAGAAACTTAATATAGCTTTTTAAACTGAATTTTGTTGACTGAGTATCTTTTCAATCTGTTACATCCTTAAAGGGTTACGCCACCACAAACTGAAAATTTAGTTGACTTACACTCATGTCGCTCCAAATCCATAAAAGCTTTGTTCATCTTCGGACCACAAAATATATTTTAGATGAAAACCGGGAGACTTGTTACTGTCCTATTGACTGCCAAGTACTGAACACTGTCCTGGCCCAGAAAAATATGAAAGACGTCGTCAGAATACTCCTTCTGCTATCAGTGGTTCATCTGGAATATTAGTCATGAGTAACCTTGAAATAAACAAGTTCCAGAATTAATTTTACAATATACAATACATTGACAAACATATAATAATGCATTGCATTAAAGTGCCCCTATAATGCCTTTTTAAAGATTGCTAATATTGTCTCTTTTATGCAAGGTCAAAAAATGAAATGCCCATTGCATAACAAGTTGTTTGTGATGTAGAACGTGGCCGGACATTATGCAAATATGTTACTTTGGGACGTGTGGCCGGAACAGAAAAAGATTTGAATTGCTGACGACTCGTTTCAGGCGAATGTGAGCAAACTGTTTTTTTATAGACAATAACTTTATTTATCGTGCGCTGTCCGTGTCACAACGCTGCAGATAGTTTATGTTCACATACAGCTACATGACACACTGCATGAAAGATCATATTTGAAAAGGCATAATAGGGACACTTTAAGGAATAAAATTCCTATTGAGGTAATTGAGGAAAGGGTCTCAAATCTAATAAAAATATCCAGTGCTGCCTTTTAAGAGACATCTCGTTTATATCTCGTCATTTATATTTTCAACAGCAAAGCTGAATTTTCAGTGGATATTAATGTAGTTTTCAGTGTCATGTGATCCTTCAGAAATTATTTTAATATGCTGATTTAGATATTTTTCTAATTATTATGAATATCGAAAACAGTCGGTTTATGTGAAAACTGGGGAAGAAAATCTTACTGACCTCAGATTTTTGAAAGATGGTATATGAGGCAGGTCTAGTGATCTGGACACAGCCATATCATGATTCATCAAAAATGTTTCATGTAATCTGTGAATAAGCAAATCCCAGAGAATTGTGAGAAGGGTGCTGGGTAAAACGAGACACTCCTGGAAGAAAACCATTTGAAATTTAAGATCTTGCAGGTCACTGCTTGTCTCTTTGAGCATCGCTTTTTTTTACATCATCAGAAAGATCACTACTGATGAAAATATGTGTGAGCATTTATTTCCAAAGCTTTGATGACGGGCAGGAGTTGTGTGTGCATGTGATAAGACTGTCGTTTACTATTCTGTTGACATCTGACAACCTTACACAACCTATTACTCATTTTGAAATTTTCTGATAGAAATAAACAGCACAATGCAGACAGACTTCCTTTATGTTTAATTTCTCTAGTTTATAAAAGGAAAGTGCACTATGCACTAAGAAAGTGCATATGAGCAGACGTAAGCACACATGTTGGTTTCACTCTCCTGGTGAGAACATAAATTCAATGGAGTCCATGTACTGTATACATTGTGCGTGTGTGTGTGTGTGTGTATATATATATATATATATACACACATAGCTACCAATGAGACAAAGTGATAAATTCGTAAACTTAATAATTTCAAAGCAATGAAATGAATTAGCTAAATGTAAAGATCAACATGTGCACAAAAAGTTATTGTAGTGATGCTATCTTGCAGATGTTTGTTTTATTTGCACGTTTTAGTGATCCATGGAAGTGCCTGTGTATTTTACCAGGATTGGCCCTGCTGCAAATGCTCAAGTTGCTTAGCAACAGCTGTTAGGGGTCTTCAGGAAATGCTGGCTGAGGGGCTTGTTTGCTTGACGGTGCTTATAGGAGCTTCCTTCACTAAATACCAATAAAGTCAGCTCATGGCATCTCTATCGAGAGCACTCAAACGCTCTTATCTATATGGCAAGGGTGATGGGGCTTTTCATGGAGTCTGACATTACTGTGTACTGTGAGCTTACTAAAAATACTCAAGTCATTGTACTTGCTATTTCCTGTCTTATTATCTCAGTAGAGCACTGTGGCAGAAAACGTATTGCATAATAGGTTGATAAGATTAAATAACGTTTAAAAATCAGTCCCACTTGACTGAGTGTACACACCGTGGACTCATTTAATACTGATATGAACATCCGACAAAGTGGTACCACATATACTGTAGGGAGCACTAAGGTTCAGAAGATTTTTTTTATTTTTTTTAGCTGGTAGTTCAGATTTTACTGGCCAACACCACATTTATTAATTGAATTTGAGTTTATATAATTAATATAATAGATATAATATATTAATATAATAAATGAAAAATTACTATTATTTTAAAATCTGTTATTTCTTAATATTTATTTTGGCCAACATTGGAAGCAGCTACAGTTTTTTTTTTTTATACATCCGTGAGCCATAGGTATGGTGGCCCAGTAGTGCCATCTCCACAACATAATGGAAACAATCCACAACAATGAAATAAGCACAACACAATAGAAATAAGCCACAATACTATAGAAAGTTGCAATACAATGAAGTAAGCACAACACAATGTAAACATGCCACGTCACTACAAAATTAGCTCAACACAATAGAAACAACCCACAACATTACAGAAACAAGCCACAACACCACAAAATTAGCCTAACACAACATAAACAAGCCGCATCATAGCAAAATTTGTACAACAGTACAGAAACAAGCCTGCAACACAATGTAAACAAGCGACAACACCCTCAAAAAAGCTAAATGTTGATAATAGCTGTAAATGCTTTAGAACACCCCTAATTGAAATACAGCTCAAAATCAACTAATCCAATAATAAATCTATGGGAAACTTTCAACTTTCATGCTTTTTTTTCAGGAAAAAAAACTCTCCCAAGTTCCTTCCCTTGTATTCTGATAAAAAACAATGGCACAGAAAACTGTGCAAATATAATAGACCAAAAGTAGACACACCTGGACAAAGAAATAAGAACAGCAACATATAGCTTTTTCACATCTAAGAGTTGTATAAGCTGTGGTGGTTAAAACTTGATGAAGTCCCAGATAAAGGAGTAGTCTCATGGAAATTCCTTTACTGTCTTTGCTGTATTGCATATTTGTTTTGAAGCTGCTGCCACAGCAAACGCTTTTCATAGGAGCCCGCATGAGCTGACGGCTGTCCCAGCAGTGCAGGAGAGAGCGGGATGTGTGTTGACCCGCATCACACAGAAGAAAGCTGTGATGTTGACATTCTTGCACACTGTCTGCCACATACTTTATATCATTTAACATACAGATAACCTTCAAAGGATGTATCCTTTTAGAATCCATGACCTTTGAGTTTGCTCTGTAGCTTGTATGATTACGTGTGTTTGTGTTGTGTAGTCGGTTGCCCTATGGGACGTTAATAGAGTAATGAGGAGCGATCAGCTTCTCTGCAGCATGGGCTGGGAGCAGGTCCAGACTCTGCGGGACTTCTGCTGGTCCACCCCTATCTCCATCCATCCTCAGCTGGCACTGTCAGCTTTCAAGAAAGCAAGCATTGAACAAAACGTCGCCTGCTTTCATTGTGGCTCTAAGATTGGATGCTTGGACGGAGGTCACCCGTCTTCTTTGTTTCCTTTTAATCATGCAATGGTCCTGTGGGCCACTGTCAGAGATCACTGCCCTCCATTGTTTAGGGATGTCAGAGGAGGCAGTGCTGCTTAGAAAGGAGTCTTTGGATGCAGTGAGAGCCTCCATTGTGGTTGTAAAGAAGGAGGATGAGGTGCCAGGATCAGCCAGAGCTCCATGACTCTATCTCTATTGTGACTTTAAGATGGTTGGCTTAAACTCTGAAAGTGGGTGCCATGAGTTACAAACTAGCTGCAACAAAACCCTAAATTTAGGAGATGCCCTAGTTGAATCTTTCAACAATAATAATAGAGTTGGTTCACCCAAAAATGAAAATGAATTGAATCTTTTTTGGTGTTCAACAAAAGAAAGAAACTTGTATAGATTAGAAATAACACTACGTTGAGTAATGGATGAAAAAATTCTAATTCTTCGAAATCTTTTAAGGTCTAGAATGAAGACATTCAGTAGTTTGGGGTTCACTTTCAGTTGGTCTCGCTTTAAAATAACCAGTCTACTCTGCGTGTATGAAAACATGCCAATAAAAGTTGGCATACACAGACTAACATTTAGCTGCATCTGATCGCGGCGCTTTTTGCTTCAGAGCTGAGCTTCTATAAAGAGAGTGTTCCAGAGCAACCTACCTACTAGAGTGACGGTGTTGGCAGGGCTGGTGTCACGGCGTAGCATCGGCGGTGGTTCCTATCAAGTGGCACCCACAACAGTCTGCACTACCCACTGTTGTGTGCGAGTGTACCATCTCCCCTGGGCGCTTGAGCCTTTCACAAAAGAGCAAAGCCTAAAGAGACTAGCTCACAGGTGGTTCGTCTTTGTAAAGACACGCCCTGTGCAGGATGTCCTACCACCTATGCTTTCTTGGATGTGGCCGTTACGTGGCACCGGCGGACAGTCGCGATCGTTGTCTCACATGCCAGGGCCTCGAGCATGCTGAGGCAGCTTATGTGGACGAGTCATGTTCCTGTTGTGGGAAGATGACCGTCGCGGAGCTGTAGACCAGGCTCTACTACGTGAAAAGGGAGCGGAGAAGGCTGGTCTTACGGTGACAGTCAGGAACTCTCCCCGGAGAGCACCTCCTGTCGCCCACACTCCGTTGCTGGTGGAGTTGCCATCGGGGCAGTAAGGACCGCCGGAGATGACACCGGATGTCATCTTTGGTGCTCCCCCCGACAATCTCACGCTTCGTGCGACAAAGGTTACAGCTCGCGAGCTCTGAGCCTTGCGATGTACACTATGGTGGCACGGTGGAGACTTTCACCCAGCAGTTCTCCGCCGCCCAGAAGCAGACTGAGGTCATCCGTCACATCTTGCTGCGGCTCCCAACTTCTGCCTCCACTGTGGCCCCTGCCAACACAGCTTTAGCCTGCTCGTCGCCGAGGGCGACCCCCTTGCTGCCGCCACCACTCCTCCGCTGCAAACACAGCAGCCTACACATCGACAGAGTCGAGGAGCCGGCCGCAGGGCTCCCAACCCAGTCCGCCCAGGCCCCTGCAAAACCCGATGGCAAACGGAATTGCAAGAGGCCTCTCTTATCCTATCTCTCTTCGGGAAATACCTCCAAGTGCTGCCCTCGGAGGAGGCAGACCCAACCCTGCTGTTGCTGTGTCCCGTCCAAGCAGTTAGATGCTTCGTTGACCGGACACAGAGCTTCAGGACCTCAGACCAGCTCTTTGTCTGTCACAGTGGACAACAGAAGGGGAATGCCATCTCCAAGCAGAGGATGGCCCACTGGATAGTGGATGCCATCACCCTGGCCTACCAGGAATAAGGTGTGCCCTGCCCCTTCAGGGAACGAGCTTACTCCACAAGAGGTGTAGCTTCGTCCTGGGCATTAGCATGCGACGCCTCGCTGGCAGATATTTGTAGGGCTGCTACATTCGCTATGTTTTATAAACTTTGTGTGGAACCGGTGTCCTCCCGTGTTCTCACCTCAAACAAGTAGTGACATGGGCCCAGTTTCGGTCGGCTTGACAACTATGTTCTCCAAAGAGTCCAATACAGTAGTCCCTGTTGAGTTCCTCCGTCCCCTCGGCAGCCAAATGTTGCGGAGCATCTGGCGCCAGGCCCTTGATGCATTGAATCCTTGAGAACCGCTAGGGTGCTGGGGCCCCTTGAGTGATACCTCCTGTGGATCTCATGTGTCCCCCGGCAAAACTGCTGTCCATGAGGGTTCAATAACCTCTAATATTCCGTATGCCTGAAAGTTCATGTTATAGGTGTATCCGTCTTAACCTCCTACGGGAAGGTTGACTTCCTTACGTCTTCTCAGACGTCCCAGTGCTTCAGTTACTGAGGTAGTGCAGTGCTGGTATCCTTTGGTTAGAGTCCCAGCCTAGAGGCCAAACACTGGGGGTTTGGGAGATTCCCATATGACACTGAAAGGAGCAGCTATTATATTGTATATTATTATATTTTACAATAAATAAACACAGATATTCTAAAAATAAAATTTGACAAAAAATTCTGAAGATATGTATTTTTTTAAATATATAGAATAGAATCAAAGGGTTTTTATTTAATGTTTCAAATTGATTCAAAATCATTATTGTAACAAAAATGTGCACATTTAAATTAAATTGTGTGGTAACAGCTTTTTATTGTCCATCAACCACCCTGCTCTCAAAAATATTGGCATCAGCCTTAGAAACCCATATTGGATGACCACTAGTCCTCAACTAAGAGGACACATGCTGTCATCATTTACTCTTATGTGACTTTCTTTCATGAAGCATCAAAGAACAATTTTAACAATCTCTGAGCTGCTCTTCCATTCAGTGAAAATGGAAAGGGACCAACTCAAAAAAAGCACTATAAAAAGCATCAAAAAAGTGGTCATACAGAAAGTCATTTGAGTTTCGTAAGATGTGGTGAGTAAATGACGACAATTTATATTTTTGGTTGAACTATTCCTTCTTGTTCTTTTCCATGCTTATTACAGGGTAGACTGACAGTCAGATGATGCCAAAGGCGGAAAGAGAGGTTAGATGAGCTATTACGAACTGTTAAAGTCTGCCAGATCAGTCTAGACAAACATGACTGCCGTGCCTCCTTCTATTGAAGCGGAGAATCAGCACCGACAAGCAAGATAAAGAAAAGCCAAGACAGAACAATAGAAGCGAAAGAGAACTCAGGTGAGACATATGTTCTGCTGATGAAATGATTTATCCTCCACCCATGAAACAACAGGGTGAGACTTTAGCAAGATTGCTCTCACATCAATGCATTCAGTGTAGCCAGAGGTGGTGAGTGTGAAGACAGGCTGAGTTCTAACACGTCCACTCACACACTCATAGGCTTTCCTCGTGTTCTTTCATCCCATGGAGGCAGCTGCAAACCGATTAGCCCTTTCTAGCGAGACTAGCTCATGAAATCATCAGTGATGCTCATTAGCCAAGCAATACTCAGTAGATCAATACTCTATACGAACACAAGAGACACTGAGCCTGGTTTCAAGCAACCCCCAGACTCACTGATTCATCTTCTGCCCATATACTACAGTAAAGGAAATGCTGGGTTCCCACGTGTCCTGGAAAATATGGAAAATTAATGACCAATTTTCCAGCCCTGAAAAACACAAGGAAAATGAGAGAAAACATTTAAAAAATCTTGTTGTCCTGGAATTATTATTTTAATTTCCTTGGTCATTGCAGAACAGTTTACAAAACAATTAACGTTAACGTAAGTAACAGAAAGCGCTCTGTTCAGAGAAGCAGAGTTTTGACACATAAGTTATCTAGCTGTGACATAGTGACGATGTCTTGTGTTGGCGGTTGTAGGTGCTTGCTAGAAATGAAGTGCTTGAATGTTTTCAGCGAATCTTGTTAGTAAGCACGTAGCTAATTTATTTAATAGGGGTTAAATGGATCATCGTTTTTCCGTGATCCTCACGGAAAAATTCTGCACCGGTTCATGGATTGGTTATAAAATTTAACCGCCACAGAGTAGAAGTTTATCAGTTGTACGTGTTTTGTCTTGCTTGTTCACACGCTCAAGCAATTTTCAAAAGAAATTCTACAACATTACTTGCTTAATGTTTTCTGTGCGCGCGAACACACACGTTTCAGAGAGCGCACAATGGACATGAACTCATTCCTTTCACAACGTTTAGTTCTTTCTTATGTGAATGGAAAAACCATACTAAGTGTTTTGTTGTCGGATTAATCATTTGAGAAAGCGATTCAATGACCCATTCATAAAGATCATAATTTGCTTCATTCTTAAATGAATAAGCATTTTGAATTAATAGTTTAATAAGAAATACACTGGTGACTCGCTCATTAAGACTGGTGATTTGTGTAGTATCTTTATTTTTTACACAAATTATTTATATTATTATTATCATTACATGATTTTCAGAGTTAAGTCATAGTCATAATGTGCATGTTTTTTAAGACTTCTGGACGGAAGAATATATTACATTAAGCCATGAATATGCTATCCATGGCTTTTATTCCCATCGTAATGAAATTTGAAATGTCCTGGAAGTATCCTGAAAAAGACTTGGAAAATTAACTCTTAGTGAGAACCCAGAAATATCATGTGCTGCATTTGTTATGTAACAGAAAATTGACCTAGCTTAAAAAATAGCTTGTTCAAATGTTCATACTCATGTTTATCGATAATTACAAACCAACAATTGGTGAAAACTTGTTAGCCTTTTTGTGCGTGATATTTTAGCTTAGGTTAAATGCGCAATAGATTTAAGAAATTGTTCATACTAATGTGTTTTTAGATGTTTATATAATTTATAACTACATTAATTAATGATTAGTTACACTGTAAAAAATTCCATAATTTTTAACGGTTAAAAAACAGCAGATGTGGTTACCATAGTTCAGCTCGGAAAATTATGGTAAAATTGTTTTTTTGTAAATAAAATTTACAGTTAAATACCGTAATTTTACGAACTGATATAATGTTAATATACCAACCTATTAGATTACTAAAATCTATTTTGTACCTTTGAAATACACTGATAACCACCAAATGAAGGCAGTGATGAGAAAGCCACATGATCAGTCAAAGCCCATCAAAGCAGCTATTAAATATAAACATTTATATAAGGTGCACAGTGTGATTCACACAAACACTAAACACCATCATGGTGAGACTCAATAATCTGAAATATCCAATAAACATTAATTTAACAACATTACATGTAACATACAACCCTATTAAACATAACTAAAAACTAAGAAGAAACATATTTATTTCAAAGAAAAAGCATCAAATGAAATGATGAAATACAATGCAGGGAATTCTGGAAATGTCAATTGTACAGGAATTTACCATTAACCATTTAACAGGTTTTTACCATATCGTTTTCACAGTTTCTATCAGTTAAAGTCATGGTAATTCCGTTTCATTGAGATTAATTGAAATGCACAGTAAAAAAAACATAATTTTTGAAAATTCTTAACTGTTTTTGCAAATGAATTCTTCATATATTAAGATCATAAATATTATAAAAACAGTATTGGGAGTTCTGAATGAGCGTTTTTTTTTTTTTTTACTTAATTTAAAATGTCATTTATTAATGTAATAGAAAATCAGAATTTTGCTGTTTCTCTAGATTTATCCCTGATTTTAGTGTATTAGTGAAAAGATAGCAAAAACAAAATGTTTGATACTGCAAACAAATTGACAGTCAATATTCTCTAAAGGTTAAACATCTCCTGTTTTGAAAAGAAAAAGAAAAAAAAACAATATTAAGAGCTGTGCTTTATATTGTACCCTATTTGTGAAAAGTGCCCATTTTCCTTTTCCAGGGTTTGAAATTCCCCTTCAATTGTATTCCCCTCCCTCTAAATACTATCATTTTTGATAGTTTTATGCTTTCTTTTCTTCATTTTGAGAGTCTTGTGTTATTGTTTCACAGTGAAGGAATGTAATCACCATGTCAAAACCACCTACCGCTCTTTCGCTCATCAACACTTAAATGGACAGTTTGAGACCCTCGGGTATCATGTTTACATTTTTCATAGCCACAAGTCTCTAAACACATCTCTCCGCCTCTCACACCTGTGACCCCATTGACATTTCATAGCGTGTACGGCATTGAATTTAAAGCTTGCACGATCTCTATGCAATACATTGCAACAGATCTTAATAAAAAGGCTTTTTTCTTATACTTTAAATCCATCTATCTGTTTTCTCAGTGTCCGAACATATTTCTTTATATAGACAACCACATATTGCCATTTCTTCCCTAATAGCTCGAGGCCAGAATGACAAGCTCATTTTTCCATTGACCTCCACATCTTTTTGTCTTTCTGTCGTGTTCTCGCATGCATTTCTAGCACGTGTGCCGGAGCAAAGGTCATCTATTTCACAGGCTCGTAAAAAGAGCAGAATCAAGGCCCACTTTATCCAGCAACCTCAATCAACTAACCTGACACTAAATACACCTGACAACCTTCCAGCCACAGCCGCATTGCTCCTCGATTCCCTGCGCTTTTCCATTAAGACAAAATATAGCTCTGTACTTACCTCACGGCCTGAGCAATAATATGTTCTCACTAAACATCCATCCAATGTTCATCTACTGCTATCATGATGCATATAGATTTATCTTCGCTCGCTCTTGATAGCCACTATACCTATACCATAAAACACACACCCACGTGTACACTCAACCTTTCCACTCTCAAAAGAAGTTAAATCAAATTTATACCCAACCTCAGGCACACATCCCCAATCACACTTGCAGCTCACCAAGAGTCTATTATAGCTCTTGACTCAGCACTCTAAAGTGCCGAGATGATTCAGCATCACTCTTCCTGGCTGCTCTCTTGCTGGAGATCTGTTGACTCCTACAGATGCACGTTGTCAAATTAAATAGTAAGGCACACAGTAAAAGATCAGAAATGGTTATGGTCCATTACTGAGGCAAGCATTAAGAATATCGCTCATATTTGGGGTTACAGGTTTGTTTGAAGCACTAAGCCTGAAGTAGGGGTTCATGGTCAGTGGAAAATCTTAAATCTTCAACTGTATGCTTTGCCTTAAAACACAAGCAAGTTTGTTCTACAGATATGAATGATAGCTTACCCCATCAGAAAGCAACCAACCCCATTGGAAAAATAGGTGTATAAACAATTTCTACTCTGAAACAGCAATATTTTGAAATCAAAATAATTAAATGGTACTTAGACTTTAGCCAATTCTCACTTTCAAGTAACTTATTAATTATGACTTTTGCCTCAAACTTCTAATTTGCTTCTTATTAATAGTTAGTACGGTAGTTTAAGCTAAATCTGAAATATATTCATCCAGAATAAGGCATAATTATTCGCTTTATAAGTACAAAGAAACAGCTAATATACTAGTAATATGCATGCTAATAATAACTAGTTAATAGTGCGAATCGGTCCCTAAACTTAGCTTTTACCATATTCTATTTTAAAGCCAGTAATCTTTATTTACCACAGAGACCAGCTAGAGAACACCATAGCAACCACCTGTCAATGCTTTTGAAACTCAGCAACCGTCTACTCTTATTTTATTTTTTTAAGAGGAAAAGTAAAAATGCAGTTTCACTTACATCATATCTGTCTAAGATCTGCCCGGCTTAAAGTTGAGTAAGATATGTAATGAAACTGGTGGGTTGCTAGAGTTTGATTTCAGTTTTCATTTGGGGCTTTCAAGCACACACGCACACACATTAAACTTATTGCCTGTGTGTTTCGTAATTTATTGCATTTTTTGCTTTTTTTATTTCTATATGTGCATGTGTTTCTGTGTGTGATTAATGTAGTGCATCGTATCATTCTTATTGTACTGTAGAAGTGCTCATGCACATCTATGGCACGTAATTTATCAGAACACTTTATATTAGTCTACAGTAGCTGAAGTATTCAGTGCTGTTCACACAGCTACAAATACACATAAGCTAATACACCTAGAGAGGGAACACCAGATTGCTTTAACAGGTGTTGCCTGCCTAATGTGACACTTATTGAATATAAAACTGATGAAAGAGACAAACCAAAGCTTTTCCGTCCTAATTGCCCTCCCACCCCCCGTTTGAACAGGCTCACTCTTTTGCATAATTGTTTTTATATACAGTACACACATGCACAGGTCCCTCTGAGAATGTGTCTGTTCTTTCCGAGCAGGTGTGACCTTTTCTCTGATGATCTGTGATAGCCGGAAGCCACACCTTTTACACCTTTTGTTTCTCAGCATGCTAAAACTCTCTCTCACGCACACACACAATGAGTGTTGTATACCCCCTTGCGTATCTTACCTTAGTGCAGTTTCTTGCAAACCTTTCACACTTTTGCCACAGTCTAACACCAGACACATTTCTAAACCTCAGTTTATAACCTAGTTTTTTTTTTTTTTAGAGTTTGAGAGGCATTTCCCATGCCTCTGAGATATTCTTTTTTCATGTATGCAACGATTCACTCAGTTGTTGAAAAATGACTATTTCAAATAATTGCTCATCAATGAGTAATGTAGCACATTTTACAGTTTCATAAAAAAAACTGGGCAGCAGTGATTTCTGGACGCTTATGTGACACCAAAAAACAAAAGCTTACAGAACTCTGAAGAAAACTGCAGTTATATGAGCAGTAATGAGGCACAATACACATCAGGTGTGCCTCATCATTCCCTTCCAGTGGTGTTCCAGTGTTGTGCCCCGTCCTCCTGGCCACCTGCTCATGGTGTGAGTTTGTACTTGGGCCAGGAAATAAAAGGGCCAGGGGGTGATTAGAGGGTGGAGAACTCCAACACAAGGACTTGTGCCACAATTGAGGCCAAGTGGAAGTTTTTAACTGTTCTTTCAACACCATAAGAACTTATTTTCCCTCTAAATTTTAGCTGAGCATTACATTTGGCCACCTAAACTAAAACACCTTATGTAACAGACTTAATCATCTTTACAAAATGCATTTCTTTATTTGACTATTTAATAAATAACATAAATTTTATTTTTCATACCGCTGACCTTCTTCAGCATGTATTGTGGTGTATGTGTTGTTAAAGGGATAGTTCACACAAAAACAAAAATGTCTAAGAGATTTCTTAAAAAATCCTCTTTTATGTTTCTCAAAAGAAAGTCATACAATTTTGAAATGACACACAATAAACAATTTTTAAGTAAATAAAACCCATTATTTTGTGTTTAATAATACACATTATTTTAATACTACATTTTACATTTAATTCTACATGTTAACTGCTGTTTCTTTATAATTATACTAATAAGTAGATGATGCTTGCCTGGTGGTATACTTGTAGAATGCACTCTTTATATCACATTTATCTCAGTATTTCAGTGCACAAGATTTGGAGTGAATCATGCCAAATATCATTACCCGTTTAGATTCAGACTCCATTTTAAGTGTTTTTTGTCCTTTTAACTTATTTGGTTTTACAAACATTTTGGAATCCAACTTTCTGTCCGAAGTAAACGGCCCTGCAGCTTAAACAGAAGGCTACGCAGGATTTAAGAGTTTATGCAAGTTTACTCACACAGAAATTTTAACCCACATTTTCATGTAATTGATTTGAATTTCACTATGCAAAGATAAACACAGCTCCCTTCATTGCAATAAATGTTCACCCTGGGCCAAGCGTGGCATTTGACCTGGCCAAGTTCATTCAGCGCCTCCATGAGACATCTACAGAAACTGTAATGTAAGTGAGCAAAAAGTAACAGCCAGGGTTGGTATTTTACAAGCAGACGAGATGTCAAAACATCTGTTTATGAAGATTATAAAATGCACCGACCAGATTTTTGGTTCCGTTAATTCAAATTGTAAAGTGGATAAACATAAATCTTGTATGTGGGTAGTTAAAACTAAGCAGACGCACAAATGTCTTTAGAGACGTTTTGAGCAGGGAAAACTGTTCCATCCCACGGCATCATTCTTGGAGTGGCTCTGAAATGTAAGAAGTGTCAGATTTCTAGAGCTGAATCTCAGGATCTAATATGAAAGATCAAGGCCTGGTTTTGTGTTTTGGTTCCTTTAAACTCTCTCATATCTTACATTTTGCTAGTAAACTTAGTCCATTATGAACACAATAGGAACAAAAGCTGTTTGTCACCTTTTGTAATTTTATGTTTGCATGTGATGGCCTACTTAACCTGTTTACATTTAAGCCCTGTGGCTTGTGCTGCTCTAGATACTGTACAAAACACGAGGCATGTGCATCCAGACCACACCTGAACATGACATGTTTCTCATCCTGCTCAATGATTTAAACATTCATCTTCTACCTGAATGGAGAGCTTACAGGTTATCAGTGATTCCCACAGGACACTGGATCCGTACGGGAGTCAAACTGCATAATGCGGTGTAAAGTCAGTGGGAGTGGTCCATGGACATGTGGAGCTCCCACAGTGCACCTCTACGGAAATGAAAAGAGCTGACAGTTTGCACATCATAAGAGGGTCTATTATACTCGCTGTGAGAGACGGAAAAAGAGGATAAATCTTTAAGAGCAGAAAAAGACCATCTCTATTAACAGCGGCATTAACTGAGAAATGTCAATAAAACCTAATTTCAAAAAGATCTACTGAAGATGTAGGAAGCAGCCAACAGAAGAAAAGGAAATATCAATACACTACTGTGTTGTGATAGTCTATCATCACAACATTGAATCGATAAGTACTTTAAATTATTGTTATTTCACATTTTAAAGAAGTGGTTTGCCCAAAATCTGTGATCGTTTGTTTACTCTCATGCTACAAAAGGAGAAAATGTATGATAGACGTCACAACAGAAGAAATCAGGGATATAGTTTTGGAATGATTTGAATGTAAACTATCCCTTTAAAAGTCTAGCATCTTTAAAAAAAAAGTTTACAGACATTTAAAGTGGACAGTACATTGAACTCTTTCATGTCACAATGAAAAGCTGAGGTATGAAAATCCTAACGGTGAAAGTCAATGTAGCATGACTGCATGCTTGGCTGCTCGGCTATATCAAGTGCATGGGCTGACTTTGTTTTTTGCAGCGTCAACAAGAACAAGCTGATGTTATGACTGGGTATCGGTAACAACATCGAAATGTGATGCATATCGATACAGATCATTGCAGTGCTACTGGATTGTGATTAAAACTGCCAAATCCACATAAAAGACCCAGTTTGTCTGAGTAAAAGCATTTCTATATAATGTATAGAACAATAGAAGCAATAAGACTAATATATCAATATTGAATTGTCACTATAACAAAACTTAATGTAGTGATAAATTAAGTCAATGCATGTCTTGCCATGTGGAAAAAATGACTCGCAATTAGTAATTAATTCTATAATACTGTATATAGGGCCAGAAAAACAGCTTGCGTCATCGCAAACCAACTTTTGACATTAAAATAGTACTTTCAGGCTAACAACATTTGTAGGAGTTTCAAGATTCCGCAGATTTTATGAGAGTATTAAAATGAATCACGCAACACGATTTACTAACACTTGCGCCATTACTGGTATTAGCCGCGCCATTTAACGCCCCCAAAAAAAGCATGTCTTAAAGCAGGCGTTAATTGCGCTGATCTTGGTAGACTGCTCTGGTCATTTTTGTCACTGCTTCTGTTACATCGCAGTTTTTTTTTTAACTGGTTTCTCACTTTTATTTGTTGTTAGAAATAACCTTGCCACTAACCATTTTAGTCTTGTTAAATTCGTCTCTCATCCACTGTTGTGACGAGAAGAGGACGAAAGACACATGAAACCCTGCTGAAATCCACCCTAACCTGAGCAGGCTCTTGTTCAGCCCTGGACGCTTTCATAAATGCAGGCATTAATTATGGATTTAATGCTGTCCTTGTCTGTGCGCTGCTGTGTCACTATGCAGATCTCAATTATTCATGAGCTGTAGGAGCGGGGTAAGGGGGGGTGCACCCAAGCGGGACGGTGCAGTTTACAGATTATTTCTCTTTCAGCACCAAATCGTCCGGTGCGCTTTATTGCAGTATTTTAATGACTTGCTTCCCATTTCTCATTTAAAACTAAGACTAATAGCAGTCAGTGGTGACATTTCTGTAATGAGGATGTTGAGTGTGTACTTACACTGACGCTCTGTGATACACGTTTGTGTATGAAGCTGGGAATGCTCGTGTATGAAGCTCCCCCTCCACCCCCCACAGTGTACTGAGTTAATTACAAGTTTAAATAAGTAGAATGTCATGCTGAAGAGGCACTTTATTTATTGTAGTAAAGAGATATGTCGTCCTGCATTGCACACTTCTGCCCTGGAGAAATTATGTGTCACTCACACTTTAACACAGATCAAATAAACAGACTTCGTGAGATTGGCTATATTATACACTTTTGTAGCAGTTTAGTTGAAGTCCATTAATATTTCTAAGACTGAAAATATCCCTGCTTCTGACCACTACACGATGTCCTTACAATGCTGTGCGATGCAACACAGTTACAACCATTTAAGATACATATTGGATGCTTAGTATAGTTTTAACAAGCACGGTTTTTATTTATTCACTACTGTAACTACAGGAAAAATTAAAGAGATTGATGTGTTAAACTAAACAAAGAAGTGACAGTAGATACTTTTACATTGTTATACATTTTATAACAATGTAATAAAAATTATGTTACAATTTCCTTAAAATATTAAGCTATTTTTAACATCAATAATAATAAGAGATCTTACTTGGGCATCAATTTAGCAAGGATCATAAATGCTGCTGGAAATGTAGCGTTAATAAATTGCATTTTAAAATATATTAAATTCCGGCTGTCAAACGATTAATCGCTATTAATCGCATCCAAAATAAAAGTTTTTCTTTACATAATATATGTATTTGTATTGTGTTTATTTATTATGTATCTATTAAAACACACACATGCAGTATATATTTAGAAAGTATTTACATGTATGTGCATTTATATATATATTTTTATATTTGATATTATATATAAGTGTATTTAATATATAAAAATAACATATTTTTGTTAAATATATACATGCATGTGTTTGTATTCATATATACACACAATAAATATACATTTAAACGCCATTCAAATAAGCTTAATACAATTTAAAAGGATGAGTTATAAAAAAAATCACCCCCCTCAGAGTTGTCATGAAGGGCAAAATTAGACCAAAATAATTTTTTGAACCAGGCTGTAAACATTTTTTATTCTGTTGTTAAGTTTGTAAAATATATTTTAATATGGGGAGTCTACGGGTGTAACGTGTAGTCACTCGCTGACGAAGGAGATCGAGGAGTCCAAAGTATAAAACAAAAATACTTTTAATAATAAATCAAAACGTGGAGCAGTATCCAATAT
>JAUCMT010000036.1:13288566-13310546 GCA_032357475.1 Enteromius thamalakanensis
AATGATTACTAATGAAGACAGAGCACATGGGGATGACATAGAGCACATGGGAAGACCAAACAAAACATCACATGACATAAGGACAGGAAGAAAACAGACAACGGATGTTACAACGGGATTTGCTCCATTTTGCAGCCAGCCTCTAGCGGTCAGTTGATGAATTTCAGTTTTAGTCACTTCCGTGTGGGCTTCGCGAGAGAGAGCAGGAGGTTGCTGCTTAGTTTTAACTCTATTTAAATGTTAATGAACGGTTTTCCAAGAAGTGTACTAAGCAGACTGGGTTGTAAGCTTTTCGTTGTAAACATAAGAGCATGTACATATTTGTCCCTTCTACCCCTAGAAATCTTTAATGAGGAAGATAGCAGTTCATGCCTTAGATTGAGTGCTGGTTTCAGTGTATGCCACTAGGATTGTGGGTAAATCCTGTGTTTCTGTGTAGTAGTGCCCCGTTGACTGCAGTAGTGATGTGCATAAATAGCCGGCGGTCTGCTGTACTGAGACACTTGCAGAAGGTCACTATATTGATTCAGTCCCGCACTGCGGCCTTTGATTACCGGGCCTGACACACACCGCAATCTATAATGCATTGTATATGCTCCGTGCAGAAATCCATAATGACTCTCTATATTCCGCCCTCATTTATAATGAAGGATAAGCGGTGCCCACGTTCCCCAATCTGTCAGGTAGTCCCCCATCCGTCAGCCTCGTTTTACATGCACAGTGAGTGGCACATTATTTCAGCTCTGTAAATGGTTCACTTTTAAGATACGACGTGGCCGCTCGTGGGTGTGCAGCATGTATTAACTTGAGATTGTGATACAAGTGCAATTTGACTGTGATTGCTCATTTAAGTCAATATATGAATGTACAATCATTCACAAGTCACAGTGTGTGTGTGTTGGGGTGGGGTGGGGTGGGGGCTGAAATTATATTTGACAGGATTTTGCTGTCTGAATTGAATGTGATGAGATAAAGTTTTCACTGGATGCACATGAAAACACATACCCTGGCCTAGTGCATGGCAAGTGCAGTAAATGTTCATGGAATATTAGACCACTGCTTGCTCATACAGTGCAGTGTCTGCCAACATATAGCCTGCTATTTTTTTAAATGATGTGAAGGGGAATGCGTTATGGAAATTATTTAAACAGTAACGTGCAACATTGTTGTCGCATGACATACTTTTCAGTTTGCATGTACAAAAAAAGAAAAGATGTTTAATCTTGGCAATCAAGAAAAACTGCTATACTGTAAGATATAACTCCCAGATTACACATCATTCTCCGTGGGAGATTTCTTAGGAAGTTTAGGATTTGTATATAGATGAGGCTTTTATGCAAAGCGACTTGCTTTGCATTAAAGGCACACGTTTACATTTTTACTTGCTTTTCTAGGAATCAAACCTGTAGAGCTTGGCTTTGCGTGTGCCATGCACTACTGTTTGAGCTACAAAACTGCATCAAACACTGACAAGTTTTTTGTATGACTTGATGTAATCCATAATGTTAATAAAAACAAATTTAATATAAACGGCAATTTACGTACACATACTTGTGTGTTTATATACATAATATAAGTTTTATGAATAATTGTAAGTTGTCAAACCTCTATATTAAGTGATTTAAATTAATTTGGAAAGCTGACAAGCCTTTTGCATTGTCCTGTGTGTGTGTGTGTGTGTGTGTATTAGGTATAAAGTATATAATTTTATTAAATATTTTATTGTATTGATGTACAGATAATACAATGCCATCCCATTGTAAGTCAAAATTTGTTTTGTTTTGTTTTGAAATAGTGGAGGGGAATTTTCTTCTCTACTTCCTATAAAGTGATACCTTGTTGTACTGTTGTTAAGTGTGTCATTGGTATTTCCCTTTATGTATATGTGCTATTTGCAACCTCCAATAGCATAATAAATAGAAATCATAAGCAAAAAACCTTTCAAACGTGTTTCAAAAAAGCTATAGTATATCTCTTTTCTTCACAATCACTCTCGTTAGTCCCTTTCTGCTCCTTCGCTGCACGTTTTTGTAACTGATTAATTTGAAGGAATTTGCTATGTGCTCTCTTGCTTTGCGCTGACGTGATAGCTACCTTTCACCGCTTACTTCTTGAGTTGACTATAATCCTCAGTAACAGCTGTATGACTGGAGCATTGTCAGCAGCTGAGCTCAATCCAGTTTTATATTCTGTGGAGGAGCAGGCAGAGCTGATAGATAATCTCAAACCTCACTTATGCCTTTATCTCTCACAGATAACGCAAGCATGTCCTATCATCTCACTGATCATACCCGTTCCTGTGTTTTTATAGGACCGGAATCCATTGCAGAGGCCCCAGAGGAATAAGAACTCATCAGAGCCGTCGGTTCTCTGAAGTGAAGACTCATAAGTGAAGTCTCAAGGGATCTCGAAACCCTCCGCCCCTTCTCAACGAGGGGCAGCTGCCATGATATAACCCCCAAACCCTCTAAGTGCACACACAAGCGAGACCAGTGACCCCCGACGTCCCCCCCTTCCACTCTGGAGGAGCCCTGAGGTGGTGCGCTGCCGCTGAGCTGAGTATGCATCAAACTCCCGTGTTGTGAAAGGAGAGTGTGCGCTGGACAGCACTAGGCGCCATGCGTCCGTGGACGGGCTCGTGGCGCTGGATTATGCTGGTGCTGCTGGCTTGGGGAACGCTGCTTTTTTACATTGGGGGTCACCTCGTGAGGGACAGCGAGCA
This sequence comes from Enteromius thamalakanensis, assembly GCA_032357475.1. Taxonomy (NCBI): domain Eukaryota; kingdom Metazoa; phylum Chordata; class Actinopteri; order Cypriniformes; family Cyprinidae; genus Enteromius; species Enteromius thamalakanensis. The sequence continues at coordinate 13,291,289 of JAUCMT010000036.1, forward strand.
TCCGGAACGGTCCAGCAGAGAGCTCTCCAAGATCCTGGCCAAGCTGGAAAGGCTGAAACAGCAGAATGAAGATCTGAGACGCATGGCAGAGACACTAAGGTTGGTGAATTTTTATTTATTTATTTTTTTAATTATTCGTTTTTCATTAGAGTTTATCTTCAAATGTGATCCATTTGGCAGTATTATTAGAGATATCTACTGGAATAGTTAGCCTTCAGCCTGGATTATGTTCTTCTACCACAAAAATCAGAAAAAGCTAGATTTTTAGCATGTTATCCCATTATTTTTTTAAACGACAAGCATTCTTAATTTAGCAACATTTATATATTATTCGTATATTAATTAATATTTAAAATTAGCTTCTATTTTTTATTTTAAATTTAGTTTATTTTGCTGATTTTGTTATGGGCTTTTTTTTATTTTAATTATTTACATTTATATTTTACGCGTATCTATTTGTATTTCCATTATTTGTTTTGTTTTTAGAATTGCATTGCTTTAACTTAATTGTAGTTATTGCCAAAACTAAATTTCTAATTTGAGTTATGTTTTTAAAGGTAAGAATTCATTGAATATATATATTTTTTATTTCATTTCAGCTTTATTTCAATTAATGAAAATGGTTTTAGTTAAACAATGACACCACTGACCATAAGCTAATTTTGTGAAACGGCACTCAGTTCTTCCAGTTTACTGAGAATGACAAGATTGTTAACTAGTTAGCAGGCAACCCCTAGTTAATTGGTCAACTAGTCCATCGTTGTTGTTGTTTTTTTTTTTTAACTAAATTCAAGTAATTTTTTATGCATTTTTTTTAAGCACAAAAATGATGGTGTTTAATGTTAATAATATTCTAGTATATTATTGCTTTAACATTTAGCAGATTAGAGCTGCATTAAAATAAACAATCAAGCATTTGAGATTTGTGATGCTTTAAAATCGGATAAGGTGTTGTGTTTTAGCTTGCTAATAGCTTTTTTTAGTATTTTCAGCATGGTAAAACCTCCCAGAGTATTTGCGCACTGATGTACAATCAGCAGTTTGTAGCGATTCACCATATATAGCAATACATGTTAGGACGGTTGCAGATGTAATTCTGTTGGTCCTGTATTTACACTTGCTGGGTTACGATTGGTCCTCGTCAGACAATAGCTGGTCTTGTATAGTCAGACTCGCACTAGTCACTTCCCGTCATGCATTTGACAGTAAGCCATTGGGCTAAATTTGAGCTGCTTTGCTAGTTAAATGATCATTACCCTTCTGGGAACCTTGTATAATCAACAGATGCAACAGGCTTCTTCACATTCACCTGGCTGCTGTTTTTATCTGAGTGTGTGTGTGTGTTTATGTGTGCTGTGTGTAAGCAATATGCAAAATTTTATCCACTAATATATTTCACTAAGCTGTGGTAATGTCATCTGTCGGCTTAAACATAATGTAAACTCACTTATCAGTTTTATTGTAAATTATTAAATTAACCCTGGTGACTTTTTCCACAAACCCTTATAATCATCTGATGTTTGACAGAACACATGAACATATCACAATCTTTCTGTTTATTTGGCCAAATAGATGCAGCATTGATGAGCATAAGAGACTTCTTAATTATTCCAAACATTTGGTTGTTTATATAGTTTTTTGTCTGATTTTTATTTCATAAACTGCTCAGTATTCAAAATCTATATTTATGCATGTTTGAAACACTAAGTAAATTAATAAGTTACTTGTCATTTGCCCTATGAATGTATGTTGTGTACTAAACTAATACTTTGTCTAATAATAATAAAAAGATGAATAATTGATGCATGCAATATATTAAATATTCATTTGCTTTACCTGTAAACACTGCTGTTTACTGTTGTAATGGCATTATCAGATGCCGCTTTCAGAGACCCACTAGCCTATATGGTGCCACAATCAAATATGACTTTCAGAACTTGTTGATAATGCTACAAAATAACCAAAAACTTGGTATGCATCACTCAAAGGTTTTGGTTATGCAGCACCATGAGAAAGAATTTTAGTCTAAAGATTATATGAAAATCTATTTACCACAAACAAAAAGGGGAAGCAGCACATCCTACTTCCTGCATGGCTGTATTGGTATAAACAAGCCCAGGAACAACAGATTCGTTAAATGCTTTTTGGCAGAACGTAAACACAGACTTGTGATTATACTGTAGTATGATTTTTCAAAAAGAGTGTTTTGAAAAAGAGGCTATTTGAAGGCTTTGAAGCTTGCTTTTTTCATTTGCAGTCAGTTTCTCAACTACTTATTTCATGCTCCAGACAATTATACATGATTAAAACAACTGCGGTATGGACAATGAAAAGCATAAAAAGTGTTGTTTTGATACATAGACTCTAGCAGCTAGCCTTTACCGGCATCACAGACTGATACATAAAAATGAATATGATCAAATTAAGCTCATTTGACAACTTGTATTCCAGAAAGCGTTCTTAATGATCAGTGAGCCTTTCTGCAGGTTACATTGCTACACCAGTAGGTGGCGACATGTGACTGTCTATATGAGTGAGTAATCATATCGTTTATTTAGTCAATTCATTCTGCAGCATTTCATTTACAGTAGGTACAAGAAGTTCCTGTTTCTGAACTGCATGTGAAATGGGTAGGATGTCTGAATTCGTAATGAAACACTCATGTGAAAAACAACAAGTAGGCCTGCAGCGACGCATCGATGACGTTGACGAATCGGTTCTAAAAAACGTTGACATCAAATCCAGTAGTCGACACATCACACGCACTCTTTTTTTCCCCTTAACTGAAACCTATTCAATCACACAGTGATAACTGCAACGGCGCCCCCTTCGAAACTCGTCTGAGGGGGCATGTCCGCGCGTATATGTAAGCGGGCAGCGAACAGCCGTCTTCAGGTAACCTCGACTGAAGCGCGGAACACTTGCAGCACGGCAAGGGACGCAGTACTCGTTCCTGTGTCTCAGGGAACCTGGGTTACGAGTTAATATAGTTAATAGATAAATAGATATAATAGTTAATAGATAAATCTTCGAATTAGTCATTAGAATAGTCGACTATTCAATAAAATAATATACCCTAATAATCGTTTTAAAAATAATCGCTTACCCCCAGCCCTAACAGCAAGATTGCCTACTATTTTAACTCACCCAAACATGTAATTTTATGTTATTCATGAGACAACGCTTAGCTTAGTTTAGCTCCAACCTGCCTTAACACACCTGCAGAAGCCTCACGTATGTCTAGTAAGAGTTTGATTAGCTGCTTCAGGTGTGTTTGATTAGGGACGGAGCAAGTCTCTGCAGAACACAGGCCCTCCAGGACTGAGTTTGGATAGCCCTGAACTAGGTTGTGCTATTACGCATATCCTGAATGAGTATTGAATGTGCCGATCAAAAACACAGGCCAAACCTATGGGCGGCAGTACAGGGAAAAGAATAAAACCATGCAAGCCGATCAAATCAGGATCGAGACCAACGAATAACATGAGTGACTTCCTGTTCCATTCAAAATGGCAAACAAGGTATGGGACAAGGTTTGTTTGTGTGGGGCGCTCATATGACGTTAAGCATTTTCTAGCGCATAATGTGACGTTTGAGAACCTAAAACCCAGTTTCTCCCACTGACATGGAAACACATAACTGGCGTTATCAGAGTTTTAAGAAATAATCGCTTCTGTGATAAAAATGGGGTTTTCGTGTAAATGAGAGGCCAAACCACAGGGAAATATCTGTGTCTTCCCTTCGTGTAAACGAGGCCTAAAACTGATTTTTTTGTTTGTTTGTTTGTTTGAAAGTATATGGCCTGATCTTTATTTGGACTATTTTAGATTGGCCTAATCACTGACTCATTGAATCATTCACTCGGCTTGATGGTAGATTCTTACTGTGGCTTTGTTTGAAATGTTTTGTTTTGGGTGGGACAAAAATAGACAAAAATGTAAATTCCTTAAATGTATACACATAATTTAACCATTCTATAAAACCATTGAATCATAAATGCATTTGCCAGTGTTCATATTCATATTCCTAGTAACCACCCAAATCACTTAATTAGAGTTTTTCTTTTACAAGAGATGATGTGTTTACAGTAGCTCTGAACCGTCTGGTATAGTGAACTCCTGATTTTGAATTCCGATGAAGTGTTTGCATAGAGATACTTGACTCTTAAGACTGTGTATGTGTGTAGGTGTGTGTGTGTGTGCTCACTACTCAAAGTAGGACAGGATGGAGACAGTGTTATTTGTAATATATGAACATGTTCGGTCCTAATGAATTGAAACGGCTTGTTCTCCTCCTATCGCTCTGACACAGTACAGTATCAGCTCTGTCAGTCTTTCATTAAGCACTTCCTGTGGGAATTATCAGGCGCTGATACACGCACACACACCACGATTCCCCATTAGGAGCCCACTGATGCTTCATCTCGCTTTTATATTGACTTCTGCGTAAATGAAAAAGTGGGTAACGCACACATAGAGGCTTGTTCAGCAGATATGTGGATGAGTGACGAGGCAGGCCAAAGATGGTGCTGTGATTGATCCAGAAGGAGAAGTCTGATGGAAGAGAAGGTGTATGACTCCAGCACTAACAGACACTTATTATACCTCTCACACACACTCACTTACACACAGCAGTGCTGGGACAGCTTTACTGATGGGTTGTAGAGCAGTACAGAGTAGAAGTGTTCCGCCATACTGCGATGATGACAGTCCTCCATTCACATATACTATCCCTGAGTACAAATGTGCCTGCGTGTAGGATTTTGTTCAATTTGGACATTTAAGTTGAGCGACAGAAATATGTTATACAGCACTGCACTATTTACAAAACACATTTGACCTTAAAGGAATAGTTTCCCACAAAAAACTCATTTTGAAGAAGGTTTGTAACCAAACTGTTTAGGCCACCATTGGCTTCCATACTACGGAGGTCAATGGTGACCCTAAACTGCATTTTTCACCAACTTTCTTCCAAAATATCTTCCATTGTGTTCAGCAGAACAAAGAATGTCATACAGGTTTGGAACTACTTGAGGGTAAGTAAATTATGAACTATTCCTTTAACTCGGCCATACCTTAAAGCAATGGTTTTCAAACCTGTCCTACAAGCACCCCTGCCCTGCAGATTTTGTATGTCTCCCTTGTCAGTCGCACCTGATTTATTACTTGCAGTCTCTACTAACGAACTGGTGAGTAGGATCAGGTGTGTCTGATAAGGGAGACATGCAAAATGTGCGGGGCAGGGGTGCTCGTAGGACAGGTTTGAAAACCACTGACTTAAAGGAACACGCCACTATTTTTTAAAAAACTTATTTTCACGTTTAAACAGTTACGTTTTACCATTTTCTAATTCATACAGCCGATCTCTGGGTCTGGCGGTAGCACTTTTAGCTGCACCTATCATTGCTCCTGCTTCTATGGTGTTTGTTCATTTTTATTATGTTTTTTAGTTTTATGCTTTATGTCTTATAGTATGTACAGTACAGCACTTTGGTCCTTTGGGTTTGCTAAAAGTGCTTAGCAAATAAAGTTGGATTGGATTGGATGGCATGGGAGCAAAGCTCCTTGATTATTACGCTGGAATGAGAGTAAAAATCACAACCTTTCATTTTTGGCTGGTCTTAGTACGCAATGTAACTATAGAAGAAATTGGAAAAATAGGAATAAGGAATAGGATAAATATTGAAACTCTTTGGAAATTTTTGAGCTGGAAATGATAACTGGGTGAAAGGATTCAAAAACGGTAAAACTCAACTGTTTAACTTCTAGAGTTGGAAAATTAGTATAATTTAAAAAAAACTGAGTTTTTGCTCAAATCACACTATATATTTTCAAGCTGATCTAGCTTAAGCAGATGCATATTGAAAATATAAACTACAAGTACAGAAAGAGTGTATACCAATATCAAAAATTCAGAAATGCGAGTTAACGACGAAACTTAATGACAAAACTAATTGTTCTAAATGATATGAATGCTCTGAAGTGAGAGTAGAATAATGTCACCTTATTGTACCCTGTTTGCATTCAAACGTTTGGCTGATTGTTGACATCTCCCATTTCCTTCCTCTTACAGTATACCATCTCTTGATAGTTGGGTATGTTTGTTTGTAGGAGGTGGCAAGTGAGTAAGCAAGGAAGAATAAGGGTGGAGGTGGACTTTGGCTGATAAAGCTGATATTTTATCAGAGCCAATATTTACATTTTTATGATGACACACTGACTCTTCTAACCAAGACATGTGCCAGCATGTGCAAAGACAGTCTGTGCTTGTCTGAATCTACATTTAAAGGCTACCAGAATTCTTAAAAACAACAACAGAAAGAAATTCAGGTTTAAAATAATTTTCAGGTAAACTGTCCCTTTAAGCACATTTTATACATATTCTGGTTTTGAGCAACCCTGTCCTACATATACAACACAGCACTGCTGCAATAGCGTAAAACACTTTTTCATAACAATTACAAAAGAATAAAATAAGGCATAATTTATTACCTTTTGAAACTTATAAGGGTTCAGTTTGAGCAAATGATTTTACCATCGATGTCCTCATATTAAGGGTTAATAATAGCGTCAAATGTTGATTCTTTATCAGCAGCAAATCTATACTTTTAGAGCTTTCATCTGTGTTTTTTTATGGTGCCCAGAGTTAAAGTTTTATTGCTCTTTCAACCCTCAGGAGATTTAATGGAATTGCCAGTTGCTCATAAAGTTCCTTGGGAGAAATAGAAACAAGTCTGATGTATATAGGTATAAAATGAATATGGATGGCATATCACAGATATATTATTGATATATATAAATCATATCTCATTCTTATAACGCATATTATATTCACATAGTTCATATAAATCATAACTTTTGTTTGTAGACTTTTTGAAATATTTGCTCTCCATTTATTCTCACTACTATCTAGGAAAATCTATTGAGAGATTTTATGTCAGATTTACTTTTATAATTTTGATTTGATTTTAATACTTGGCTGTCCAACCAATAAATGCTGCTTATTGGCAATGAAAGCTCACAATCTAGGAGCCAGTAACAGCTTGAGATCCTTACCTCGCTATATATCGCTATAGAGACTGTGAACTCTGGATTCAGTGACAGTCAATTAGTCACTTCTAAATGTGACTAATTACTCTCGGGTTTAGACTTGGCCTTTTATTTGACCTCTCTCTGTGGTGCAGCAGTAATAAAAAACATCAAACTGTAATTAGGTCTGATATAGGTTCCCCACACACAACTCAGATTGACAAATGTCCAAAACAAACTATTCTAAACCACCAATAGTCATTTGCAAATGTAAAAACACACTTATTTCAGTGACTACTCACATTTGTATAGCAAATGTGCACTTTTAAGAACCACATAATTTGCAAACACTCACACACACACACACAGACTAGGGATTCAGCAGGACATTGTACCTAAACTATGGTGACATTGTTATTGTATAAGTACAATTACCAATAACAATGCCTATTTTATTCCACTGAAATGCAGATTTGACAGCATAGCAGTGATTTTTTAATTTCCTTACAGTATTGTAACAACAATGTGAATTAATTAACAGTAATTTATATAGGCGCCTGAGTTCAACTTTTTTTGCAGGGATTTGGGACTCCTAAACAGATACAGTTTTCCTTTGATCAGATTTTTAATTATTGATGTACAGTCACCTGTTGAGATTTCTAAAGGCAACCAAAGGCAGTGTTTTTTTCTCCTGCAATCAAAGATCATTAGAACAGAAGAAAGAACTGACAGCTTCCTCCATAATCCACGAAGGTCCAGCCTTTAAAGCTCTCCATTCCACTTTGTACTTGTCCTAATGAAAATTTAACAAGTTCTTGCCTAGTATCCGTAGACCATAGACTAAATAATGTTAGCACATTCAGCACCTGTAAATTCTACTGTCATTAATAAATTATTAAAATAAAATATATCATATATAAATGACGTATATTTAAAATGATAAGTGTCGTGATGTGTGGATAAGTATGACATGGCACACTTTTTTCTCTGTTTTTATTCCAGTTTAGTTTATGTAAGGGCTAATGAAAATGTGCTAAAGATTTGATTTTATATCACTGTGTGCATGTGTGTGTATGTGTGTGTCCTACAGTATGTCCATACAATTAAAATCAATAGGGTCCAAGATTATTTTTTGATCCCATTGACTTTCGTTGTATAGAGACCAACACATTCTTCAGAATATCTCCATGTATTTTCCACAGCATAAAGAAAGTTATACGGGTTTGGAATGACATGAGTAAGTAAATAATGACAGAATTTTATCTTGGTTGAATAACTTATAAGCATCAAGTCAAAGGGAATTGTGGTGAGTTCAATATACTGTATCAGGCACCAAACATTATGACTGAGGATCACACACTTGCAATTTGTTCTAAACACACAAACTAGTGACATAACAAATGAGAACCCAATGTGTTTTAGTATCAACTCAAAATATCAGATATGGGTGAAATCTTATTCTGAAGCTAAAAAATCTGCGAAATCTGTAAAAAGTCAGTTTTTATCCTACGCTACTCAAGTTTCTGTGTAATGTCAACTTGAACTGATCAGAATCTATAGACTGGTTTAGACTTATAGATACAGATTGAGGCAAATATCTGGACAATATCACATGTTCACAATGATATTTGAGAGTATGTTGTTTATTTGATTTTATTTTTTTAGTAGTAGAGCCACTTAAATGGTTGAACTCAGCTTCAACACAATGGTGCCATGGACCACCAGCATGAACTTATTACAAGGACAATCCCTCTGCAGTCACCTAAGGTTAAGTGCTTTAACTAATGGCTCTCGTCTCACTCCATACAGGATTTAAACCAGCAACCTTCTGGATACAAACCCTGAGCTTTCACCACTCTATCACATTATTACACCACTGCATCACATTCCTCATTATCCTCGACACTCATTCAGTCATAGTGTAACAGCAGTCATGTAGTGGCATCATCCGGTTCTTGTTCAGCACATCTATATTTGTGTCTCACACACACCAAGTGTCACACAAAACGCTGTCCGATTCGTCAATAATGACTGAAGAGGTTGACTGTCAGCTCTTGTCACTCTGAAGTTTTCTCACAGAAGGTCAAAACCTTAGCCCACAGCAAGCTGTTGGTACTTTTCCCCGAATGTGACAGTTTTCTGCATCTACCGCTTTCCATTTTCACACTTCTGTCTGCATTTGTGTAAGAGTGTGTGTCCTACTTTGGTACAAGTGTCTCTGTAGGCTGCTACAACATCTCACAAGGGTTCTGCGTCAGCAGAAAACACAAGGCCTCGTGGGATTTCCATCACACCTCTCTGACAGCCGTTCCCAAACCCTGGTGGTGTTCTAAATGTTTTTCTCTGCCCCTGCTGAGAGTGATGTGGCCTCATTAGATGATGATTGCTTGTTATGTAATGCCGCATGATGAAGCTCAGGTTTCTTAGGTGATGTGCGAGGAGGACAAAAAGAGAAAGACGGGGAAGGGAGGTCAAGTGAAAAGTGTAGCTTGCATTGTTACTGGATTTGAGAAATGTCCCTTTACTGTTTCTCAGAGTTTGTGGACAGTTTTGTGTTTTAAAAAATAAGATGTTTGTCTCTCGACTGTCAGGACTGTGTTTGCTGTGGAAGTGTATAAGACAACATGAATCTCCATTTTCAAATTTTAAGGAAAGCTGTCTTTTTTTTTGTGGGAATTATTTTAGAGTGAGATTTGATTGGATAGTAGGAAGTAGAGCAGGTATTGATTACATGAAACCAAATGTCCAAAACAAAACAAAAACCAAAGGTTTTATGTAGTGAGAACATGTTTATTCAGCCAAACCTTTAAAGTTAACTTACTAACTTACATGGGGTGCAAGCGGCGAGACAGATCTCAGACAGAAAACTGCTGCTGCGTTCTATTTATGATGCGCTCACATTAATTTCAAATGATTTTCAACGATCGCTTTATCACATCCAGTGTAACTCACCTATCAAGAAGAACCAAAACAACCCCGGCATCCAATCGCAGGCCTCGAGTTCTCTCCAGCGCTGGAAAGCTGATACCATATGTACACGGGTCATACATTCCGTGGACATTTTATTCTTTTGCTTTTTATCTTTCTGTTGCTCTGCTCTGCTGTTTACTGAGCACTGTCTCCTCCATGTCATGAATAGACACGCCCCTTACTGCTGATTGGCTACAAGTTTGTTTTACAAAAGGGCCCGAATCTTTTTTAAAGGGATTTTTGAAAAATCATATACCCTGCCTTTAATTGATTAAAAAAAAATTCAAAGATTTCAGCTTTGCCATCACAGGAATAAATCACATTTTAATATATAAAACTAGAAATGTCTTATTTTAAATTGTAATGATATGTCATACCATTAGTGTGTTTTAATTAAATAAATGCAGCAAATCTACTGCTCGCAAACTTTTAAACAGTAGTGTACATGAACATAAATACTTATAGCTCCACAAATGTCTCTGCATTGCGAGTCTCTTTAGACAGACTGTACATTCTGAGAACTTCACTAAACATTTCCTCTCCAGGGAATCCCTGCGGGTGCATTGCATGTGTGTTCCACTTTGTAAACTGGTTCTGCTATTTACTCATTATATAAACAGGGATGTACACCCAAGACCCCGAGATGGAGGGAAATTAGTGTGGGAAGAGTAAAAAAACTTTAAAGTAGAATGCAGCCCAAAGTGAATCTTTAAATGCACATACTGTATTAAAACTGTAAAACATTAGTATTTTCTTAATCAGTGTTTTTTATCTTACTAAACCGCCAAAGTAACATCTGAGTAGAGCGTGTTTCTGGCCTAAATAAGAAGGCAATTTGGGTTCATTTAACAAGTTATTTTTAAAGCAGTATGTCTTAGTTGTCTCCTAACAAACCGCATAAACATGAACTAATCTCCTCAAGGCCTTCGTCTTTCTCACAAACGCACAAACTTCTCTCTCTTGCTTTCTCACACACCCCTTCTCTCTCACTCTCTTCTCATTTCGTCCTTGACCAGCCAAGAATGACATAAATGTTTGACATCGCAATTTTTCTCCCATTCCAGCATCCCTCCTCATTTTCACTTTTGCCCATCCTTCTTTTGCCATTTCTGTCCTTCATTCTGCTCGTTCTGTTGACAGACATCCATATGACCATTTGCATCCAGTTGAATTGTTTACCATTTCAAAACCCTACACACGCCTTCCCACAAATATATTTCCATCCCTCTCTCCACAGATAAGACTTCTGCTGCCCTATCCTCATTTTTCCCCCCTCTCGGTCTCTCTATCTCTGTCTCTCTCTCTTTTAGGTGAGGCGGTTTTTCCACAATGCTTTCCATTCACGTCAAACACATTTCAAATACTGCTCAGATTTCCACTACAAACCCACTGCAAGGACACAGAGCTGTGCATGAGAAAAAGGGGAGAACTGAGCTCTGTGATACTGTCCCCCCTATTGTGTGTGTGTGTGTGTGTGTGTTTGTTTGTCTCTCATAGGGGTTATTTGGAGACATAATTATTTCGAAAAAATATTATGAAAATATAAAACATGTTAAATTAATATTATTATTGTATAAATAGTAATCCTATTTTCTTGTATGTTATGCTATGTATAATATTTATTTTTTATTTATAATTTACATAGCTTTTTATGTGCCTTAAAGACAAAAGGTTTATTGTATTTATTTTATTTTAGATATCTTATTATAGGCCTAAAATACAAAAGGTGTTTTGTTTTGTTTGTTTTGTTTTGTTTTGTTTTTTTAGACCTAAGAAACAAAAAGCTTTATTTTATTTTATTTTAGGCCTAAAACACAAAAGGGTTGTTTTGTTTTGCTTGTTACCGGCCTATAGAAGACACAAAAGGTTTATTTTATTTTATTTTGTTTTACATTATTATTAAAGGCCTAAAACACAAAAGGTTTTGCTTTTTGTTTTGTTTCATTTTGGGTGGCTTGTTATAGGCAAAGCCATATAATTCAACAAAGCCACTTTGCTTCTATTATAATAAAGTGATCTGCCTACATTGAATGCACAGCCATCATACAACTTGCACACAGAATATGGACAATTTTTTTGCACTGCCACTCCAAACAATTTTTCGATGTTCCCATCATTTTGCAGCTGAAATATAATGACCAGGGTGTCTTTGTATTCATACAAAACATTTTAATTTTACCTTTCAATATTGAGGCCCAGTAAAAGTCATAAATGACATGATAACATACTGAGTGTGTGATATCAATATTTGACAAAAAATAGATCTTAAGATTTCTAAATATCATGTGTATTTAAATTAGTTTTGAGGGGTTGTGAGGTTTAAAGTCTGTTTATGTGACCATACCTGGCTGATCAGCTATTACAGTTCCCCAGGAATGCAATCCAAGGCATCATTAGTTCACAAGTAAGAGAGAAAAGAGTCACACAACAATCCTATTGACTAATACCTGTATAAATGTAGCAATAGCTGCATATAGTTAAAATTCATGTTTGTAAAACCCCTTGCATTTGTTGGACCTGTTCATCTGGCACCTAATGAAGAATAACACTTGGTGGCCCTCAGGTAATGTGTGTCTCAGAACCCTGCTGTATTGGAATTATAATTAGCTTTATATAAAAGCAATATAATTAGTATTTAGATAGCTAAACTAATATTGTGTGTGTGTGTGTGAGAGAGAGAGAGAGAGAATATGCAGGAACTGTTGTCTACCAAAAGAAGTCATCTCATAAATTAACTAGATTTCTCTGAAGGAGTGTCAGGGAATGATGGAGGTTCAGGTTTTGGGATGTTCGTCAGTAATGTAGTTTATAAGATGAAAATGTGTGTGTGGTGGACGTCAGGAGCCCACGCTGGGCAGGCTTCGGTCAACTGTTTGTGTGTCTGTGTGTGATGAATAGCCCCTGCCACCAAATGAATTGCCCGCAGTGGCTGCCGCAACTGATCATTGCATTAAATTGGCACTGGAAGCAAGGAGCAAAGACCCCTGGGAAATTAGCCAACCACAATTCACCTTGACCCAGTAGGCCACACGTTCACTCTCACAAACACAAGTGCAAGGGTGCAGTGTAAGAACATGTCGACTCCCCAGGCAATGGTCATGCTAACATGTCTCTTTCTCTCTCTGTCTTTAAGGTTACCTGACGGACAGGCTGATGGTGGTCCCGGAGCCGTGGGTAAATTACGCAACCTTGAAGAACAACTGATCAGAGCTAAGGAGAAAATCAACTCTTACCGCAGTCTCCCTGCTGATGGTGTGTAAATATACGCAATTATCTAAATGAACTATGAACTCTAGTTTTTATGTAAAGTAACATTACATTTTTCAAATTTACAATTGCCTGCCAAAATATTCAGACTAAACAAACAATAAGAATCATAAATTGTATTTTTTAGGGTCAGATTTTTTTCCCGAAAGGATCTTAATATATTAAGCCATTTTTATTATTCTTTTTACCATAAATATTATTCTTTTTATCATTAAAAATTAAATGTTTTAAAAATAAAGGTAATCCAAACCAAATTATAACTCTAAAAGTAAGTAACTAGAAATGATATATTTTTTGTTTTTTTGCCTTAAATATGTCTCTTTACACCTTTAATTGGTAATTTTCAGATTTAGTTAACTTCTGCACATCTTAAAGTATAGTTAAGTAAATGCATACACACACACACGGTTGAGTGTGTGGCAATGTGTGAGAGCTGTGATGTGCTGTAATGGCTTGCTGTTAATGCTGAGTGAAGGAAAGATGAAATCTGTCAAATTAATAGGAACCTTTTTATAATATGGATGAAAAAGTGTGCGTGTGCGTGTATGAGAGTCTTTACAGTCAAGGACGGTCGTATCACAGACAGGGAGTCTGTGTAAATTGTCCTCTAGCCAACCTTTGCCTTCTTTCTACACACACACACACATATACATATATATATATTACTATATGTGGAACAGCAGATGATCCAGGGATGCTGGTTAACTTATGATGCTATTAAGCTCTGAACCAGTCACACACACAGACACATACACACATTCCCTGTGGCTGGTTTCTGGGTCAGCAGCCCTTATAGCATTGTATTGAATGATCTTTTGAGAGAAAGAACAAGTGGAACACTATACACAGAGGATCCCTGCCAGATTGTCTTACAGCCACTGATACCCTTATTGAATGACACCGCTTTTTAATCCCACACACATCGTGCATTCACACACATATACAGGTCTACAGTACACACACATTCATTCATATGGCCGACAACAATATGTCAATATGTAATTAAGTGATGTAGGTGATACCACTGTATCTTCCATCTGTGTATATAATTCCCCAAGTGCTAGTTGCTTCAACTTTTTCTGTTGTGGTGATATATGTTTATTAATGGGTGATGTCAATACTGTAGTAGTTTAACATATTTTAAAATGTAATTCATTTTTGTAATGGCAACATTAAATTTTCAGCTGCCATTAAGCTAGTCTTCAGTCTTAGTAATCATTAGCATGGAAATAATATCAATGGATATTTTTTGTGTGTGTGAGCAGGTCCAGGAAAGGATCAGGAGGAGCTAAGGAGGAAGGTGGAGAACGGCGTGAGGGAACTGTGGTATTTTGTTCGCAGTGAGTTGAAGAAACTATCACTGGTGGACACTGGAGCACTACAGAAACACGTGGACACACTCCTGCAGGACCTTGGACACCAGCAGAGGTTATACACACACATACAGTATATATACAAATCAGGAATTCAATTAATTATATATGATAAAGCAGATATCTGCATTATAAAGCTACACTTCCTTTCAAATAATTAAGGTAGTAAAGTCTTTATATATATATCTGTCATCACTCTAGTCATGAGGTTCATAAAATCCTTCAGAAACAATATTATTACGCAAATCTGCCACTGAAGAAACATTTACTATTATTATTGTTTAAAACTTTTTTGCTGCTTAATATTTTTCTATATATTGTGATAGTTTATTCAGCATTTTTTGGTGACTAGACATTTCATAACAGCATTTATTTGAAATACAAATCTGTAACATTATACAGGTATTTATTGTCAGTTTTTATTGTCCTTGCTGAAGAAAGAATCAAAATCTTAATTTTGTAATAAAAAGTATTAATTATAAAATAATGTCTTTCCAGTTAAATTAATTGCTCACACCAGGAATTGTTTTTTATATCATATCTTATTTCTAAACATAAAAACACAGCATCCTGTCCATTTATATAAAAAATAGACAATTACAATACCTCAACTGAATGAATAAATTAAAATAACTTCCTAGGGTGAACCATTATGGCTGTTAATTATAAAATTAAGTCAACATAAAATGCAACAGTAGATGTAAAAGAAAAAAAACGGAGATGTCATAATATAAACACTTTGCCTGAGTACATTTGAAATGATTAGCAGGTCCCTATACAACCTTCATCAAATCTACATTATACCAATATCTAAAAATCACTTCAGGGGCCTCTTCTCCACGTTTTAAATATCCAAGGTCTCAAAACATTTTGTTGTACAATAGAAGAGATGAATAACTGTTTAATACTTTTGAATCCCAGCATGCAGGAGGAATACATATTCATAAAGTACATATATGCTGTAATGTAGGAGACGCAGGCGTGCAGATCCATATGCAGTTGCTTTATTCAGGGTCGACAGGCAGGGTCAAGCATGGGCAAACAGAGCAATAGAGACAAGGCAGAATTGAGGAGAAACAGGAAAAACAAACAAGGGAAGGAACGCTCGGAATTGATAGCTAGGGCAAGTCAACTCTTTGGGGTGAGTTGAAGTTTCAGACTGGATTTTATGTGTGCGTGTGTGTGATCAGTATGTGGGTGTGGTGATAAGGTGCAGGTGCGTGTGTGAATGTAGTGCAGGTGTGGTGTGTAATGTGTCCCAGGAATGAGGCATGATGGGTGATGGAGTTCGTGAGAAGAACACAGTTCTGGCTGGAGTGTCCTCTGGGGGAAACAATGATCTCCGTGGTGGTCTCAGTGGTCAGAACAGGGCAATATAAGGATGGACGTGGATGGGCAGTACGAGGGGTCAGTGGCCTCCATGGCCGTAACTATACTTGACAAAGGCTCAGAAGGGGCTTCCTTAATCGTGACGGTGTAGACAGGGCAGGAAAAGAGTTCATGGGTGGTTTCAGTGGCAATGACTAATGAAGATGAGGATACATGGTCAGTTCTCCTAGCAAACAGTCAGTCCAGGGGGTTGTGCAGCCGCTGGTCGACCCTACAGACAATCTACGTTGGAAACCGAGATCTTTGGGGATTGTGCAGCAACCAGCGGAACCTCCAACGACCCTGTTGGAACTGCCTACACCTCCGGGGGTTGTACAGCCACTGGGACCTCTGGAGGTTCACCGACCGGCACCTCCAACTGATCTAGGGTAAAATTGGGAGCAGACTCTTGAGCGGACGAGACGTCTAGAGTGGATTCGAGGAAGAGGAAGACATCTGATGCGCAATGTGGTCCACAAATTTAAAATGGCAACCGCCATTACAGGGAGAACAGAGGCTAACGGAACAGTCTCTGATACGGCATGCGCAGAAACCCTGGAGATGCCTGTTGCACGCACCAACATATAGGCGGATCCTCCAAACTGGACACCAGGGTATCCCAGGTGTCCTCATTAGCAACATCAACGACTCTCAAGAACAAAGAGACATCCGAGTTGGCTGAAGACTGTGGCCTGATTTCCTTGAAGGCTGAAGGCTTGGGGTCGGCGACCATCTTGTGCAGAGGATCAGGGCCGGTGGCAATCTTGTGCAGTGGCTCTGGCTGGTCCATGGAGAGATTATGTGGCTCTGAGTGATTTAACGAGATGTGGCGAGGCTTTGGAGTGACGATCATCTTGAGCTGTGGCTGTGGCTCTGGAATGGCGGCCATCTTGGACTGTGGCTCTGGACGCCAGCTGAATATTGTGGCATATGCAAACTTTACCTTCTTTTTTTTCAAGCTATTTTTCACTTGTTTTAATCATGTGCTACATTTTTTTAAAGAGAAAAAAATTATCTCCATCTCTAATCTCTTTCTAAACTGCATGTAATCTCACGGAGCAGTAATACCATTACTTTAATGGGTGCGTATGTTTAGATCCGCACGTTTGCTCGCACTTCAGAAAAAGACGTCCATGTAGTGCTGAACAGACTCTAAAAAAATAAAGTCATCACTAGAGCGTTGTATTGTTGATGATTAACAGTGTGTAGAACATACTGTCTTTAGTGTTTCACTGTAAAACTATTTTAATATTATTTCTTTACAAAATGCTCTGTAATTAGCCATAATCAATTGGTTTAATTAGCAGAAATGGCATGATGCAGTGTTTTACTGTTTTCTTTATGTAATCTTTAGGTCCATCATGACAGACCTATATCATCTGAGCCAAGCAGATGGTGCTGGAGATTGGAGAGAGAAAGAAGCTGAAGAACTGTCCGACCTAGTACAGAACAGAATCACATACCTACAGGTATACCACATGTAGTCCTTTTCCTTTTTTCTTTCTTTACGAAGATTTCAGTATGACATTTTCATTCATCTGACCTTTGTCTTTAGTAGCAGACAACACTCTGCAACTCAAATCTTTTGGGTCATATTAACTAAAAAGGTTCTTTTTACCTTGAAATTGACATCCAATCAGAATCCATCTTGTACTGATGAGCTCAAGAATTTAAAGCGAATTTAAAACAAATAACAGTCATAAGGAATGGAAATTCTCACTATTATGACATATTTAATTAACTATACTTCTAAAAAAAAATATCCTGCAAGTTTGGGCTGAATTACATTTTAGTTCAACAACCTATTTTGCGTGCCTTTTATGGATATCGTGGTCCCCCCACATCTTTACTACTTCCAACTCTCAAGCTTCTGTTTCGACCACATGTTTTGTTTGTTTTTAAATTAAATATGGCTTCTGTTTTGAATACAGTCTACCGATGAGCAAGATCACATCCACTCACCATCCTCCTGTATATCAATGAAGGGGTGATTAAATTGCTGTTGGCGGGACAGCAGTATATTGTCCCTCTCTCTGAGATGGGATGGGGCGGTTGTTTTGCGCTGACTCCACACTGGAGACTAAACTGACATTCAGCTGCAACACAATGCAGTGCCACGCACAAGCACACAAGCTGTAATCAGCCGAGCTCAGCTTGATTCTATGTGTTTAACCCACAGCTGAACGTCTCCTGCAGAAACACTTTAAACCTCCGTCACATGCTGAAGTTACATTTGGAATGTCAAGAGAACATTGCGGCTTTAGAAAACTGATGCTTTTACTTGTTATTCTCTATATTTGTGACTGCATATTTGTGGTAGATTTATCATAAAGCAGTGTTACGAACTAAAAAGGGGTCGCAGGCAATGCCAAGTTCAAAAAATAAAACACAACTATATAATAGGAGAACAAAATAAATGGCTTATCTTTTTTAATTAATAGGCTTAGTTATTAACAGGCTTTCAATATCGTTTACTTTAAGGCTAGAGGCCATATGTCCAATCAAATTCTACAATACCAGGAAATCCATTTGTCATTCCAGGGCTGTACATTAACTTTTTTTGAACATAGCACTAGTGCTACAGAGGTCGAAAGTTTCATAGCACAGGCTAAATAGTTGTAACACAAGTTTAAATGGCAAAAATAACTGTCTTTTTCTCAGGAGTATCACAATTCATGATTTTATCACGATTTTTTGTCATGTTGGTTTTACTATTTTACCATTTTTCAAGTTGCCTGATTATTACAGCCAAACAAATTCCCCTTTTGTATATAAAAAAAGAAAAAAGTCTTTCAAGATAACAAACTATAAAATAAAAAAGAATGGCAGACATTTTGGCCAAAAGATATCAAGATACAAAATATCTAAAATATTTGTCATCATTTTGTCATTATTATTATCTTCGTTAATAGAAAATAAGAAAAAAATATATACAAATACACATACTGTGCAAATAAAACAAATAAAAAAATAAAATAAAAATATTTTTTTCCATTACTTTAAAGGAGAAGTTCACTTTTTAAAAAAACTTTTGCTGATAATTTACTCACCACCATATCATCCAAGATGTCCATGTCTTTCTTTCTTCAGTCAAAAAGAAATGAATGTTTTTGACGAAAACATTCCAGGATTTTCCACCATTATAATGGACTCCAAACGGATCATGGTCCAAATGACGCTCGCCTTGCTCTGTTCTGTGATGCGCGTTGGTGACGTAACGTAATACGCAATTACGTTGAAAAGGTCAAGCTT
>JAUCMT010000036.1:13317053-13329964 GCA_032357475.1 Enteromius thamalakanensis
TAATAAATGCAGCCTTGATGAGCAGAAGAAACATCTTTAAAAACCATTAAATATCTTACTGACCCCAAACTTTTGAACAGTAGTGTTTACAGAATAGAAATTTAATTAATATAAATATATACATGTAAATACGTGTAAATATTTTTTAAATATGTACTGTATGTGTGTCTACAGTATATATACATAATAAATACAGTACACACATATATCTTAGAAACAATAACATAAGTAATCATTACCCAGCACTTACTTACAACCTTGTTTCTATTTAATTGTTTAATATATATTTTAATTATTTATTACTGTACACGATTTAATACGTTACAGTAAAGACAATGAGACAATTTAACTTTACAGTAATGAGAACTGAGGCAACTGTGCTGCAAAAGTCATTTAAAAATAATAAACATAAGATTTAAGTGAGAACATATATGTTTATTGCATTTTTCGGATGGGGGCCTATATTTTTTACAGTATAATGTAACCTGGACACCTGTTCATAAAATTCACCAAACTAGCCTGACTAAGCATATTTTATGTTTTGGATGCTGATGTCTCCACCAGGTTTCCTAATTTGCGTAACCAGTCAAATGTCATTGCCAGTCCTCCATCTAGGGGTTAAGCTGTTGAACAGTGTGATGCCTCACCAGCTAAACCAGCACTAACCAGCCTGGACCAGAAACCAAATTCATGCAAGAGAGAAAGAGGGGGATGCTGAAAAGACACTGGTGAAGAAGACAGCGAGATTGAGAGGATGGGGGAGGTGAGAGAACGGACGAGCGGAGCAGTCTGAGGAAGAGGGTTCACAGGCTAGTGCCTACTTGGAATTCAGGTTGGTTAAAATTCTGTCTGCATACAGTATGTGTGAATTGGAGAGCAGTCTCATCTAAGAGTGCTAAGGCTTTCCTCACAGAGTGCCAACAGCAGGAAATGTTCATGTCAGCTCTGGTGAGAGGCCTTCCTGTGTTATTGCAACACACACATTCAGTAAAGCAGAGGAGGGTCATGCATAGGCACTAAAAGATACATTCTAAAAGTTAAGAGTAATAGCTATGGAGTACCATCCACCCAATGCTAATTATATTTAAGTATCCCAACAGTAGTGCTGTATTAATATCATTTCACTAGTTCGTACTTACTTGTAATTAATCGTAAAATTAAGCGTGTTCGGCGTGCTGTCCGGGGAGAGGGTTCAGAGCTCGGACAGCTCCCGAGCCCTAGGGTTTTTAACCCTTGTTGTCCGCGAGGAGCGTACAGAGCTCAGCATCTGGCCCGATCCCCAAGTGCTCCCCCCGGAGGAAGGAAAGTACGCATAGGCGAAGTCAGGGGTGGAGGAGGGATGCTATGAAGGAGATATTGAGGAAAGGGGCCTGTACAATTTACAGAAGACTTCTCTTGCTCTGATAGGATGATGGAATAATTGAGAAACAAGGAGCTAGCCGTGTTAATTACTTGTTCATGCTCCTCTCGGGATTTGTTTGAAAACATCATTTATTTAATACTTAATAAGTTTTAATTATTATTTTATTTAAAGGTTTATTAATTTAATTGTGTGTGTGTGCGCGTATAGTTTTTATTCATTTTTATTAAAATTTTAGTTATTTTAGCACATCAAATAAGCGCATGAAATTAGAAATGTTGCCATGGCAACTTGCTGAAATCAAAAGTTTGGTTACACTTTATTCTGATAGTCCATTTAGGCATTCTACTAACTTTAAGTCACTTTGTAACAACATGTCAACTACGTGTCAGCTAAGGCTCATTAATTCACAACTACATGTCTACTTACTCTCATATTAGACTGTTAGGGTAGGTTTAGGGTTGGTAGAATAAGTTGACATGTACTTGGTAAGTTGCTGACAGCTCTAGTAATACTCTGACTGCTAGTTGACATGTTTACAAGTTACTTAGTCGAATATCTAAAGTGAACCATGGAAGTAAAGTATTACCAAAATTTGTTTTTTATTTCTGTTTATTTTTTTTTTTATAATTATTATTTTTGACATTATCTTTAATTTAAGTTTCAGTATAGTTAATTACATTAACTCACACCAAACTATTTTGTACCTAATCATTTTTTTGAAGAGCTTGAGGTGAAATATGTGGCATGTTATGTATAAAGAAAACAAGGAAATACCAATTGTAAACAGGTTTGTTTTTGTTAAGAGTCATTTCCAATCGAGCTGTAACTGTCAAATTATGCAAAAAGCGTATTTGTGTGTTTTTAGCATGTAAGGAACTAGAAAGACAAAACAACCAATCTTTAATTCCAAAAATGTTCAAATGTCATTTCCATCAGAGTGATTTTTACCACAGAACGCTGCTGAGCGCAATTCATTGGGAACGTGCCAGCTTCTATACAGCCAATAGCGTTTGCATTTCACTTATATATTTTAGAGATGTAAGGATGGATTGTGATTTCTATGCTGGGTATTTTTGTGCTCCGCCAGCAGAAAACAGACGCTCATTTTGTTGGCTTGAGCTTGTTGCCAATTAAGAATGCTTAAATAATGACCTGCAGAGAGCTGTTGTCCTCCTAGGAGGCCTGTGCTGACGTGCTGACTTTTCACTCAACTCCAGTAAAGTCTGACGTCCTGCATGGGTTTACACGGTGAGCGCTGATCTAGAATAAAAAGAAAAAAGAATAATTGCCAATGTTGGGAAATGAAATAAGGTTACAGATTACAAGCTACCCTATTCCAAATGTAATTTGAAGTGTAACTATTTCAATTACATTATTGTTGAAAACATTAGAAATGTAAAAAGTAATTAAACGTATTAAGTTACATTAAGTAATTGAAATAGTTACACTACTTATTACATTTTAAATAAGGTAACTTGATAAACTTAATCTTTTTTCAAGTTTTTGTTTCAAGTAATTATTATTAAAGTAATGTCACAAATACATTTGATTTCCTTTGGTGAAAACTTTTCAAACTTTTTGTTTAAATATGTCAACAATGCAGCAGTATTTAACACTAATGACTCTCATACATCCCTTAAATTAAGATAACAATTGAAACATTCAAAACCATAACAATATAGTTTAATAGCTGCGATACTGTTTTCGAAACCAACTCTTTATAACACTGACATCTAACAATCAAAACATCTTAAAAATAAAAAAGTAGGGAATAAAACAGTTACCAAATAAGCATATGTGTCCTATTGTGTGTCCTGAAGTCCTGAAATGTGGTTTCTTATATTTTAGAGCAGTCACTGCAATTTATGACAGAAATCAATTTAAATCTGTACGTGGGCGTATGTGAAAAAAATATTTAATTAAAATACAAATGGAATTGCATATTTTCTCAAATTACATTTATTTTGTAATTAAGTTAGGCCATTTACCTAACACTGATTATCGCCACCGACATTCTCCCCAAGCTTGCCAGATATCCGGTGCTGTGGTCAGAGCTCGGCTGCTCTCTTCTGACTCCTCCCCCGAGTTCGATGCGCTCGTCTCTCGGCTCTGCTCAGGCTTGTCAGTGCGGGCGAGAGCGCTGCTAAACATGGCGTCGGACGGGATGATTTTAACCAACCACGACCACCAAATCCGAGTTGGAATATTGACAGGTAAAAACGAAATGACACTAGCTTCTTTTACGCCTCGTCGCTCGTGCTGGTCTGTGCGTTCATGCTGTAGCGGGCTGCTGTTTGTCGTGCCGGTGGTGATTCCTATCTGAGCGAGTTCTGCCCATCTATCGCTCGCGTGTTTCGACTCATTGGCAAAAGCTGTGCGTTTATTTCTCTGTATGTCCTGGTGTTCATTTATACATCTATGCGATAATGTATCCGGCTCTATGAGATCTGCCTTTGGTCTGTCATGCAGCACAGCTCAGTGTCAAGACAACAGTTTGTGTGATGAATTATTCATAGCTTGTACGCAAGACATCCAAATAACATACAGCAGATCGTTGGAAAACCCTCTTATATCTGTGAATGAACTCTCTGATCGCTGCCTTATGTCTGTTTATGGTCATATTAACATGTGTGGTTGTTGAATAGTGCTGCTGTGTAGATACGAGTTGGGATTTGGAGTTGGTCACGCAGTGTTTTTTTTTTTTCCTCATGGATTTCTGCACAGCAGCATCTCAGCTTCGGGTTTGCTTTGAGGCTGTATTTGTACACATGCACGGTGAGATATTCATCTGTCTCGTGCAATAGACGCATCCACTCAGGAACGCGCATTAAACACGACTCGGGTTACCGATAATGCTTTCACTGTGCACGCGATTAGGTGGCATTCTCGTGCATGCGTTTGAATAGTCTTCATTGATCGCCACCCCAATTTTGGCTAAAAACGGGAATGAAGAAGCCGCCTTCCTGTTAAATATCGCTGCCATAGCTTCCCCTCGGGAACAGGGGGGATGAGTGATGAATAGCGATGTCCGATTCGTGAACGAATCGTTTTTTTGAGTCAGAGCTTTAAAATGAATCTTTTCACGACTGGAGGATGAAACTCGTTCGTTTATGAGTATTGATCGAATGTCAGTCTGAGCAATTCTGACTCATTAACTCATTGATTCGAGAATCGTTTTTAAACTTGTCTCACTCTAAATAATATGCAGAGTTCCATAAATAGCTTTACAAATGAATTATGTGACAGTTGTATCAACAAGCATGAATGTTAGGTCGCATTTGCAATATTTCGGCAAAACTTGTTAGTTATCAATAATATAGCATTGTGTTGATCAAACATTTGGCTGCGGAATCGATTTAATTTAATCAATTTATTACATTTTGCCAAGGAAAATTTGACTCAATAAAAAAAATAGCCATCATAAAAACACGCAAAAACTTTTTTTCATTGGTTTTGTAAATGTAAGTGATCAATTATGATCTGAATGATAAGCGGGACACATGAAATTACAATTTTTTTTAACAAAATTTACATTGAAAAGCTTCATAAATAGCTCTACGAGTGTACAAGTGTTTTTATCGGAAGGTTTTAAAGCATGTGATATACCGCAACCAGATGTCAGGGATCATGTGATGACGTAAAAGAATCACTGAATCGTTTTTAAATCGGTTCTTTGCTTAAAGGAACCAGCTGATGGAAATGAATCAGACTTGCCATCACAAGTGATGAAGTGCACACACTGACTGAATGCAAATGTCAGTGACTTTGCAGTGTGTCACATATTCATGACATTCCTCTCGGCGTTATTCCGCGAGCACGAGCCTCCGAGATTCTTGTCGCGAGGGGGAATGGCATAAAACATTGTGGGAATCCCCCTCCCCCCACCACACACACATACACACCCCTGTATAAGCATGACTGCTGGCCAAGGGTGCTGTCCACAATTTTTGGTGCTGAAACGCCAACAGCCTCATATTTGTGCTTGTCGCAACATTTTCCTCAGCTGTGTGGAGCCGTAACGGAGATATATTTGAGAAGGTGAGAGGGATTTTCCCGAGGACATTATACGCACCCCTCCTTTCCTTTTCTCTTATACTAACATCAGCTGATCTAGTCCATCATTAGTCGCAGTCACGCCTAGCCCCTTCTAGGAGATTGGTTAGCATGCCTGCACTGTGTAGGGGCATTTCATGGAAGCGCACGCTTATTGATGAGGAACTCTGTGTGTGTGAAAGTGTGTGTGTGTTAAAAGGAGGCAGGGAGGGAGTGAGAGCGAGTATGGTTGCCTTAGAGTGAGACGAAAATGGGACCAAGCACATAGAACGGAACGTGCATACTTAATAGTGAGCAAGCGACACATCGTCGTTTCTAGACAGTTGTGCATTGTCAAGCAAAAAACCTTTTGACCCCCTTGTTAGAGAAGCGGTGAAATGGTAACAGAGCAGGGGCTTCCAAATGTGGCTTGGTCTAAAAATAGGCCTCCAAAATGTTTAGACTATGCATTAAAATTGCATGCAAATAGAATTGAAATGAGAAAGGATTGATTTTGTGCTATTCAAAGTTGATTTGTTTTGGTGTGTATTTTTAGGGTAGCAGGCGAGACTGAGTCTGCATGCTCTGCAGATTTCCGAGTAGTTTCCAGGCAAATGTTATCATTGTTCCTAGTGCTGTCTGGTGTTATGAATGTTTAACATATAACGTTCATAGCCTGGAACATTTTAGGTGGAAATATTGAATGAATATAGAGGACGAATACACAAATCTCTGGAGTCTCAAGGTTGTGGTTGAATGCTGAGCTTCCAGGCTTTAATTTTTGGAAGGGTGTTGCTTTTGGTTTTTCATAGAATAGTAAAATATTTGTGTACCCTACAAACCGCCTCCTGAAGGGGATTGCAATATTGGACTGAATTTTTTGTTGTGCTGTAAATGCCATGCATTCATCAGGTTTGCTCAACCAAGCTGTAGTTGCGTGCTATGGAGGGTCATACACATCTATCGTTATGTCGTTGGTTCTTTTTGATATCTGATACATGAAATGACACATAGAAAAGAAGCGCAAGCTTTTAGATCATTTCCTCTCCAGCTCTCATCTTTCCATTCAAAGGTGCCAGCATCAGAGTTACATTCAAGGCTGTGGATGCTGTCAGGGCTTGTCTCTGAGGTGTTCAGAGCGATCCTCCCATGTGAGCAGGGCTCCTCCTTCTGAACAGCTGTCCTGCTTCAACGAAGTCAGGTACATGTCAATCACTAATGGGCTTATTTCGTCTAATTTTTCATATTGTCCAAAACATTTTTTCTTCCTCTGTGGAGGAGTCCTGTACGTGACATTGCACACGAGATATGGAAACCCTTTCCAAGGAACACAGTCATAGAGTGATGCAGGAATTAGTCTTACAACCCAAAATCAAGTTAATAAGTTATTGAACTTTTGGGTTCTATCGCCCCAAAGTTAATAGGTTTAAATGGCTAAAATAAGGACATGATTTATTGGAGCTTTTACATGTTTTGAAAAAACTGGTTGCTGACAAGTGGCTAAATGGGACTACAAAGTTGCACAGTATGTAAATATCAAACTCCTACTGGGGCCTGTTCCATAAAACAAGTTTACCAAATAAGCCAGTCTTTTAGCAGATAGCCTGATTTATTTCAAACCAAATTAACTGGCAATAAGTCAAACTAACTGAAATAAACCTGGCTTATTTGGTAAACTTGTTTTATGGAACAGGCCCCTGGTCACAGAGCTTATTTTCTGCTGTTGTCCAAATTCCAATAAACAAATCCTTTTGGCTTTTGAAGGAACCAAGGTGGTGTATACAAAAACATGTCATCCCTGCGTAACAATCAATTATAAAAAACACTTTATCCTAGCAATCCGTTAAATTCTCTAATCGTTGGTTGAATTTTTACATCCTAGTCACCTGTGAGCTACTCTGCCCACTTGAGATCCACCTTCAGATGTAGTTCCTCATGGCCATTGTGGTGTCAAAGCATGTTAGCACCCCTGTGAAGGGTATCTTTGTGCTAACACTCAAACAGCTCTCCAAAAGTTTACACTTCAAGTCCCTTTAACACCTCCTGAAACCCTCCAGTGGTGAAGGAGCAGACACTTGAATATCAATTGGGAACTCATGTGCCAGACTTAAAGGCAATAGAGGACCTAGCATTTGAAAGACATGGGCCTCTGCCAAGATGTAATCTCAGTTGAACCTCAACAGTTGCCATTAATAAGCCTTAATGAAAGATAGTTCAGATGTCAGTCCCCAGGTATCGTTTCGAAGCCATCAGTATTGAATTACAAGGGCATAATTTCACAGGTGTTGGAAATTCAGACAAGATCAGCCCCGGAGAACACAGATAACAGAGCATTCTGGTCAGTGTTCTCAGAACTGCTCATCAAATCAAAGCATAAAGGTAAATGTGCGGCTTTTATGTGGTGGTTTATGCGAATGCTCTTTTTTCATGTAGACACAGATGACATTTTTGTGGATTTATGCTCCCTGTTCTGTGACTGTAGTTACCCTTTGGGGATATAGAGGACAAATGACTTCAGCATGATGTGTATATATACTGTACATTTATGGTATTCCAAGGTTCAACGTCCCTTAGCTTTCACCAAAGAAGCATAAGCCCGTATTTGCGAAGACCACTCTCGTTTTTCAAAGTTAATAGCTATGCTGAAAGATTTTGCCTCTGTTCACTTAATACTTTATCAGTCCTGTGGTGTTTTGCTGTAAAAATCGCTAAGCATCATGCTCTTGCACAACGTTTTACGTCAATCCGGTTGCATAGCCGTCATATGGAACAACCAATCGAAAGCCATTTTCATTCTGGTAAAGGCATTATGCGGAAGGTATCTTTAGTTTAGCGGATTATTAATCTATTCCATCGAGGGATTTCTGTCCAGATGTGGGCGAGATGAAATTGCATGCTCATGATAAATCCACTGCAGTTGTTATCTGCATATGTTTAGAGCTCAGATCTCTCAGCATGGGCACAAGAATTTCTTTTTGAAGCGGATTATCTTTGAAGCATCTCTCTGCCGTTTAGAGAACCATAGCTCGTAGTGAGATATACTTAATGTAAGTCTCGGTTATAGTGTAACCCCATGGCAATGATGTATTCTTTGAAACGCCTAAGGGGCCCACTTAGTCCAAATAGAACAGACAGAATTGAAATGGAAGGTTCTTTACTCATGTACTACACAGAGATTTACAGTTAAACATTAGGTAGATGAGTATTGGTGAGCAAGGAAATTATTCTTTATTATAGCTATTGTTTTACATAAAGACATTGTTTCATGCATTTTGTTTATTATGGTACATATGCGCTTGCGTGCTTACATATAACAAAATCAGAATGTTCTGAAAATTATTTACATAAAACATTCTGACTTTCTAACTTTTTTTGGGCTCTTTATTATATGCATAATAAAATATTACACAAAATATATGTTATGTTTTACATGCCTTAGTGCCACTTTTTATATTCACATCTGAGTTATATGTTATATAAGATGGCATGATTGAGTTGTTTTTACAAAGTGCCATTAAGGTCGTTGAAGATTTACACTTGTTTATTAATTAAAAATGAGTCATGTCTTCTTTGTCAATCTGCTGTGACTGTTTAACATATTTTACTGGTTAGCACAGTTTTAATGTAAATTTAAAACCGATTTATTCAGAGGTGTGTGTAACTGATGCATTTTTGCTGCTGACATGTCTTATAAAAAAAAAAAAAAAAATATATATATATATATATATATACAAGACATGTATTATTGCCATAATGGTTTTATCATTGTTTAATTACACACTTATTTTCTCAAGAAGGTCACCGTGCTTCGATCTCCCACTCTATTGGTTGCCCTGCTGACTGATAGTTCTCCTGTCCTTTCAAAGTTTTCCAGCAGGTTTGGCTCCAAGGCCTGCCTCTATTACCACAGCACAAGCTCCATTCATAAATGCGTAATGGCTCATGAATGTGTTGGCTCTGTGTCTGTGTCCTGCTGGGGATTTGGAGCAGTGGGAAATATGATCCAGCAGGACATTTTTACCATGCAGTCTAGCCTATGCTCACTTCCCACTTGAGCTCAGAGTGTGTGAACTCATTGCAGTAGGTGTGTCGTGTGTTTTACACAAACGGTGTGTGTGACCTTCATACAGCCAGATAGTGACCCAAGTTTGATTTGTTTTTTAAGGAATAGTTCTCCCAAAAATGAAAATTTGATTGCTCAGCAGTGGATCCTTTGCAGTGAATGGGTGCCGTCGGAATGAGATTCCAAAAAATGTAAAACAATAATCCACATCCAGTCTATCAGTTAATGTCTGGAGAAGGAAAAGCTGCATTATGCAGAAACAGATCCATTATTAAGGCATTTGAACTTTAAAAGTCAAGTCCATGATTTATAATAACACTTTCCGCATTGACATCATTGTCCTTTCACATCAAAGTTCACCAACATATTTGTTTAGAGACGTTTTTTGGACTCTTTTTGCTTGTAAACATAGAAGTGCAGATTTCTCTTCGGATTCTCACGA
Organism: Enteromius thamalakanensis; assembly: GCA_032357475.1. Lineage (NCBI taxonomy): Eukaryota > Metazoa > Chordata > Actinopteri > Cypriniformes > Cyprinidae > Enteromius > Enteromius thamalakanensis. The sequence goes on from JAUCMT010000036.1 coordinate 13,326,954, forward strand.
GACAACATTTTTACTGGAGGAAGTTCTTCCACAATTTGTTTCTTATAAGCACACAGCTTTTTACTTGTCAGTTGTCAGTAATGTGGATTACTTGTGGATTATTGTGATATTTCTATCAGCTGTTTAGACTCTCATTCTGATGGCACCCATTCATTGCAAAGGACCCATTGGTGAGCAATTCATGTAATGCTACTTTTTTTACGTTGCATGTCTTCTTGGCATCCACAGATACCAAATGAAAGTCACTTGTGTAGCTGGTTTTTGGCACAGACAGGGTTAGTAAGTAATTCCACTCCACCGGTCTCATGTCATCGTGTGTAATGTGTTACGGTTACACAGTTGAAAGCATGCTGTAGTTAAATGTGCGCATAGAAACATGCCTCCCAGGCTTCAGTTGTGAGTGTATTTACTGTTAACACCTTTCTTGTTAAGACGTTGAGGGACAAGTCAGAGTCATTGTCTGTAGTAATCAATGTGGTAATGATACGCATGCTGAACATAGACATTAGGCCAACAACTGTGATTTAAACATTGGTAAGTGCTGTAGACTTTGATTGATGTTGCATGAAGTTATTAAATACATGATATTGGATTTAGCGGATATCCGATTTGCCAGTATGTTGTTCTTTATTTTTATTTATTTATTAGTTTATTTTACTCAAGTAAAATATTAAGTGGCCCGATTACTCCCTCTTCCCGTTCCTCATAAAAAAATGCTTTTGTAAGTTAGTTGCTTCAATGTGAGTACTAAAAATAGATCATCTTCTATAAACATCTATGTAATGAGAAACAGATTTTTCTTATTCATAAGAAATTGATATGCTCAAATGAGATCTATTCCAGTATGGCAACATAACAAGATATAATTCATGTTCCGATTATGACTTTTATTTCAGAGACCTCGTGCCTTTTTTTTTTTGCCTCTAAATGATAAAGAAATGACCTTTGGCCTCCTCTGTCCCATGATGCCCTAGGAGCCGGCCTTGAAATGGTCTATTTTTCACGCTGGCCCCCTGACTGCTGATTAAACGGACCTCTGAAGAGGTTCATGGCTGACCATATATTTATCACATGCTCAACCATTAGAGTTCACAGAGCAGCCCAGATCACGAGATGCATGCAAATCACACACACACACACACACACATACACATACAAAGCCAGCAGTGTTTTGCATCCTTCACAACTGAATTGAGAATGCTTTTGAAACTCCAGTTTATTTGCTGAATTTAGGATATCTTAATCAGTGATGTAAATGCTACGTATAAGAATGTGTAAATGAATGCACACACAGATACTCTAGCGCAGTGGCTGAAACACAGCAGTGTTTGATAGTTAGCAGAGCAGAAGCTGAAAATGAGCATTATAATCCTCATGCAGTTTTAATCGGCCTTTAATCATTACTCTCATTACACCCCTCCACTGTCAACGGTACTCAAAACACACATCCGTACAACTCTGAAAACATAAGAGAAGACCTGTGTGTTCTTCTAATAGATTTAAGGACACGGTTATGGATTTGTGATCATGTGAGCAAATGTGGTATTATTATATAGTTTTTGTGATTTCTCAGTAATGCTGGGTGATAGATTTTTATATATACCCTATTATTGTGAGCATGTCAGTGCCGGAGATAAGAACATGTACACGTCAAGTGTGTTTGGGTTCAGGGCTGTATTTTCTCCTTCTGGAGCCAGGCCTGATGCAGCTTGTATTGTTTTCTGTTTAATCACCATAAAAAAGCACATCAAAATTTTTAGCTCCCGCTCTCTAAGCTGTTTATTATGCGTTTCTATTTACATATCTTAAATCACAGTCATACATGTCCATGTTATTTGTTAGACCGGAGCAGGCTATTCGGTTTATTAGGTTGTTAAAAGGATAGTTCACCAAATATTAAAATCACCCCTTGATTTACTAAACATTAAACCATACTAGATGTTTATATTTTATTTATTTATTTATTTATATATAATTATATCCTGGCTCTTCCAAGCTTTATAATTGAGGTGAATATATATGGTGAATATGTAAATTTTTCTTATGCAACTGTGTTAGTTCACTTCAGAAGCTATTTATTAAAGGTAACATATTATGCCCCTTTTTACAAAGTGTAATACAAGTCTCTGGTTTCCCCCAGAATATGTCTGTGAAGGTTTAGCAGAAATACCCTACAGATCATTTATTATATCATTTTGAAAATGCCTATTTTGAGTGGAAGCAGAAACATTCTGGTTTTGGTGCCTGTTTCTTTAAATGCAAATGAGCTGCTGCTCCACGGACAGAAAGCGTCACAGCAGCTGAGTACTAAACTAAATTCTAACAGCTGTGAAGGAAATCAGGTTTATTTTAGATCTGTGTGGCAGCAGCGATATACAGTAAGTAAATCTATAAATCTACTGCTCTGTTGTTTCCTCTGAGGCTCTGTTAGCATGTTTTGCTCAAACGTTCTCCATGGCATTTGAACTACTACACTGTTGTCGCTTGTGAAATCAAAATGACGGCATTGCAGGTGGAAATTTACAGATTAAGGGGTGTTTTCCTGTCACGGAAATGATTTTCTGCGCTCGCCAGCATCAGTGGTGCGCTCGCTTATTAATGGCATAGATTTGCAGCAATAGATTAAGTGTGTTTTTCGCGAGCTGGTTGCTGCTGCTGCAGCAGGGCGGAGCATAAACATTGTGATGTCTATCGGCGATGGACGATAGTATCGTCTATTGACCCAACCCTATTCCAAACCTATACGAGTTAGTTTATTCTGTTCAAAAGACAAAATCCAATATTTTGGGGAATGTTGTTAACCAAACAGCTGACAGAGACTTTTCATAATTATTTTGTTCTTTCTATCTATATTAGGGATGCTCCGATCACGATCAGCCAATATGTTTGCGCGTTTTGTCAGTAAAGGCGATGTTGTGCCAAATTTTGCCTCCCTGCCGAATTATGACTCCCCTCGTTGAAATCAATAGTAATCCTAACCCCGCCCCTAATCATAACCCCTCCCCCACACC
>JAUCMT010000036.1:13330064-13342163 GCA_032357475.1 Enteromius thamalakanensis
GGTTAATCAATCAACTAAATAAGAACAGGAACATGAACATATACGGACACACAGGAAGTAACAAAACAAAACCAAAATGAACTAGTGACAGATAACACAGTCAAGAGCGTGACAAACAAAAACTAAACTAAAAATAAAAATTAAATTGTCATTAACTAAATTATTAACTGAAGTAAGATATATAACAACATACTTAAAAGAAAAAGAGCTTAATAGAAATATTATATATATATATATATATATATTAGGGGTGGGCTGTTAATTGAACTACTATGATTTTTATTTGTAGTAAACACGTTTAATTTTGATAATTAAAACATATGATAATTAAAATATGTAACCGAGTGCAGAAATGAACAGGAATAATCTTACCTGATACTGATATTACAATAGCCAGTCTTATCAGTTTACATGATCTGGCTCTTTATTTGTATTTATTTATTTATTCTATACATCAAAACATGTTAAACGTGCGTTGCGGTAAGAGCATATATGGCATACTGTGTTGGCAAAAAAAAAAAAAAAAAAGGAGACGCGTTGTGAAAAATAATATCACAGACATCGCATTGGGACTCTAGAATTATCAAAGAGGTTGTGATAGAAAAACACAGACATGGCAGATTCGGATGGGATTAAAATCATAAAGTACTTCTGTGAAACAAAACATTCTCTAAAGACCCCCTGTAACACTTGTCCCGTCCGGATAGGGCTTTACTTTTAGTTACTATTTAGGTAGTACACATATTCTGAATGCAGAATTCAAATGAGCCATTTTCAGAAATTAATCTAGATTAAAAAAATGAATCTATGCCCACCCCTTATATACAGTACAGGCAAAAAGTTTGAACACACCTTCTCATTCATTCCAGAATCCACTCTAAACATCCCATCATGATATACTGTGAAGTCAATCTAAAGCACGCCTGATCTGAGTCTAAGTGAAAAATGACTTAAAAACCATGAGTTGAAAGTTGCCCTTGTCTTCTCTCTCTTTCCAGAGCAGATTAATAAAACATCATACACAGCAGCTCCACTGCTAACTTACTTAGTCAGCAAAATGTATCCCATCTCTCAATACTGAACTCACATACACATGCAAACAAATGCCAAGACCACACAATAACAAAACAAACCTCACACACAAAGAAAATAAATACTTAATGCTTTCAGTCTGTCTTTTGAAATGTTGAAAGTTGGCACTGATGATCGGCGTCTAAAAACTTTTCCCAGTATAGGAAACATACACTCACATTTAATAAACGATTATATGATTTATAATATGGGTGATTCCACAAAACAGGTGCCATTATTGATCATATTTAAGTGTAAGATAACTTTAACAATAAATAGCTGATGCCAACTTTTATTATTTTAAAAACTCCAACATTTTCTCTTCACCAGAATCCATTTTCTAACCATCTTTTCCATGCCTGTTAAAAACATTGTGCAGAAAATACATAAAAATGAATCCATTTTGCATTGAATCTATCTAGGTAAAATGCTGCACCCAGCTTATGCATCGTCGTCATATTTTTAACTTTTACAAGTAACAATTCCATAAATTCCATAAACACTTCCAAAAATGACATTTTGAGAAGTAAAAACGTACATATACAATATACTTAATGTATATTTTTAAAACATAAGCAGCACCTTTTTGATAAATGAACATGAAAAATCTCCATGACTTTTCCAGTTGTTCATGATTTCCAGAAGAAAGCAAAATCCAGCTGATATACATAACAAATATTCTTTTTTCGTTTAGTTAGAGAAATGTCCCGTGACTGCATTCTTTTTCTAGAACGGAAAATCACAACTATACAATAACCTCAAAAACGAGTCTCAACTGTGAGTTTTTCATTGATATAATGGCGTATTTTCCCCTCAAATATCTTTTTTTTTATCTGTGAGATTGGGTTGTCCGCTATTATTAATATTTCATTAGCCTACTGATAAATATTGAGAAGAGTTTCAATCAGGAAGCCGTCACACACACTCATCTCTTCACATCCCTCCACTCCTGTCTTCTTCAGCTCTTTCACTCTACATGTTTTACCACTTCTAGAAATCAAAAGACAGAGAAAATTCATATTATAGGCTAAATAAAGAATATAAAACAGCAAAGAGACACAAAGAAAGACAGAATGACAAACAGAAATACAGATGGTCAGTCAGGAAGAACAATAGGGAATGATGAAGGGATCTGAAGATTGAAGAAGAGAAGGGGGAGGTGTAGAAGAGCGACCGAGGATGAGCTGGACTGAGGAAGAAAGAAGAGTAGATAAATGATGAACAGGATGCAACATACATCCTGAAAGAGAAAGAATACACAGATAGGGATAGGAGATTTAGATTTACAGAGCAATGACGCAAAGCCTAACAGCCAAAACACACACACAGAGAGAGAGAAAGAGAGATAGAGCTATTCCCCTTGTGAATGCTGGTAATTATCTTAAAGCCCACTGCTGATGACCCCCGTGCTTTCATTAGCACTTTTGCCTCATTTCTGCACATACAAGCACACACATACACAAACTAACCTGTTTACTCTCCTGCAAGACATTCATTTAGAGCGGGGTTGTCACTGTAACATGTGTGAAAACAAGATTTTGGGATTCCATTATATTTCTGAGGGATATTATGGGTTTATTATGAGTTAAAGAGCAATGAAAGCATCTATTATCAATTTTGACAGAAAATCATAGAAAACAAAATATAAAACACATTGAGGATTATGGACCTGCAATGGAAGTCTATGGATTGATCAAAATTTAAACAAGTTCTGCGCGCTCAAGGTCTGTTAGCTTTAAAGCTAAACATACTTATAGAAGTCAACAAAATATTAAAAATATTCCAGATTTCACTTCTGGAACAAAATTGTTCCACCAAAACATAAATATTCATACCCTCACATCAGTTCAATCCTATATGCTTTGCTTTTCTTCTACAGAAAACAAATGAAGACACTGTGAACATAAAACTCCGTTATAAGGAGAAATCAATTTCCCCAAAAATGTTTTCTGTGTATCACAAAGTCACACAGGTCTGGAAAAACACTAGGGTGACAGAATGTTTTTTATTTTTGGGTGGAACATCGCTTGATGAATCCAAACTGGGTATCAATCATTAGCATGTAGCAAAGCATGGTGTAAGACTAAGACTATATATCTCCCAACACTTCTTCCTTTGTAGATAAATAAACAGAAAATGAAACCGAGAAAAGTGTTGGAGTCTTGGCCTAGCCCGACATGTTGATGTGCTAACTCGTGATATCGCACAAGTTTCTATGCCCTCACGACTACCTCTAAAATTAAAAGTGGCAAAAGCCCAAAAATATAAAGGTGCCAGCCTCATATTACCCTCAGAGTGATATAGTGTAAAGCTTTTCATCAATTCTGTTTAGAATGATCCTACTCCCTATTAGACATTTTCTGGATAAAAGGCATTGTTTACAAAAAAAACCCTGAAAACAATTCAGTCATCATTTTCTGACCCTCATGTCATAAGACTTTCATTCTACTTTGAAACACAAATGAAGATATTTTTAATGAAACCTAAAAGAGATTTCTGTCACTCCATAATAACTTTGACAATTGAAAAAGTTCAAGACGATATTGTAAAAGCAATCCACATGATTATGAGTTGTTTGATGTGCTCTGTCTCAAGCACGTATGCGTGTTGAATGTTTAAATGCAAATAAAGGCCTAAATTAAATCTGTTCATCATATAAAGTGGATTAAACCACTTGATTCAAATGGGTTACATTTACTTATAAACATGTTAAACATTTTCATCACTGTTTTAATGTAACGCAATGGAGTTTAAATGGAGATACAAATCTCTCTTAGAGGAACAATTCACCCAAAAATAATAATTCCATCATAAATTACTGAGTGTCATGCCGTCCCAAACCTGCAAGACCTTCATTCATCTTCAGAACACATATTACGGTATTTTAGACAAGATCCGATAATGCAACTGACACCTTTAAGGCCGAAAAAAGGCAGTAAGGACATTGTTAAAATAGTCCATGTTAGGGATGCACCAGTTGACTGGCCATGAATCGAAACAGGCAGTTTTTACTAATAATATGCAACTTTAGGGCCGATTTTCTGGAAGTGCTTCCATTAGCACGCTACGTTGTTATCATTCGTGAACACGTAATTTATGCATAACAAACACAAAAAAACAGATACCAATAAGCATAGACGATGAACAGCGGTGCAACAACTAACTTGTGACAAAGATGAGATGCACCTTTTTTAAAGAGTATGCTTGCACTTTTGAGCCAGAAGAGCATCTTTGTTTAACACATTGCACTACACATTATTTGATTTAACATCAAATATCATTTATTTTATAGCATATTTTAGTTTATTTTGTTTCACTGGTAAAGATCTTTTTTCTTTACACCAAATTTAATTGGTGATTAAGCAACTGATTAAGTAAAATCTTTGTACTGTTGAACGTGTGTTGATTGTGTTGTTTGGATTGTAACTATGCAGTTTTTGCCTTTAATTTCACAAGGTTACAGTTAATGTTTTTTGAGACCAGTTTTATAGTAAAAAAAAAAAGCTAAATGCTGTTGTATTGAATGTACCTACTGTGCAGTGTTTGCTGTTCATTTCAAATGGTTACACTTTTTAGCCAAAAGACAGTTTGTTCTGTTAAATACCAAATAAACATCTTGTTTATCTATATTTTCTTTCTTTCTTTTTTGTTGATTAAACAAATCTATATCAGAATCGGCCAAGTTGCTTGTAAAAAAAGCTTATCAGCCATGGAAAGTCATCTTTGGTCCATGTGACACCAGTGGTTCAACTGTAACGTTATGAAGCTACAAGAATACCTTTTGTGGCTTCATTCAATAAATTATTTTCCATGAGGGCCACGAAAGGCATCATTAGCATCACACAGCATCTCCCTTTAATTTGTGTTTTAAAGATGAACAAAAGACAGATTTAAAATAATAAAGGCTGAATAAATGATGAAAGAATTTTCATTTTTGGGTCAACTATCCCTTAAAACATTCACAAACACAGCTGGGTCTCAAATGTGCTAACATGCACATACAAACAATAGAAGTTCCTGTAGGCCTCAGATCAATTTGTGGAAATGGTTTCTGGGGACTGTGACAGCAGCACGTCCTTCAGTAGACAGAGACTGCGGATGAAGACTCAGACGAGCTTCAGTGTGTGAGAGCTGTAATCCCACAATCCAGCTCTGCATCCGAATCGGAAGCTTAATCTGCTGCGGAACGACTCCTCGGGTCTCACACAGCACGCCGATTTAAAGGTGCTCTGTTCATTCACTTTGTGCGTCTGTGGGTACGGTGAATCACCCAAAGTGTGATTGCGTCAGAAAAAGAGAGACACAGAAATAGAGAATGAATTCAGAAGTTTGAGTTGACAGAAGTCTGCGGACTCACCTCTGCTCCTCATTTCTGTGAGTCACTCTCACCAAACGCATCTGTATGACCACAGCGCTCAGATCATATCACACATCTCATTACACCGACATCTTACATTACCCAATTGTGTGTTTCTCTTTTTCAAAGTAGCTCCACTCCAGCCAACACATACACACAAACCGAAACTGCAGACCAGTTATAATTAAATAAATAAATAAATGAATATAATATTACAATTATCTTACCCTCATCTTTCAATTGTTATAATGCTTTGTTTTGTTTTTTCTGATTGTGACTGGAAGGGTTATTTGAAAGCGGCCTGAAGTTATTTTAATATGATTGCGCAAACTGAAGACGCCCCGTTCTACATACGCACCGGATTGGATTGATTTCAACTTTAAGAGCATTAAAGAGAAACAAAAGCCTGATATGAAACACATAATTTGCAAGAGATAGTGTATGAAAGCCTTACTGTATTGCAGTTAAATATGTCTTGATGTCCTATAATAATTTTTGCACATAAAGAGAGCTGTAACTGTACTGCAATATGACCCAAGTAATATTAAGATTATGACGATATTGTGTGATTCCTGAATATACACTTCAAGTAGGTGTGACCTAGACTTTATTCACACTCAACGTGTCTTGACAGTTTTGGAAATGTTATAGGTCCTGGTGTGAACTGTGAAGTTGTGACTGACATTATTTCAATGCTGTGATGTATTTCTGAATGAAACTGATTGTTAAATACAGGGTGGGGGTTTGATTTTAGTGCACCTCCTCATCATTTCAAGTTTGCAGCAGACTGACGGTTGGAAAGGATTGTTAAGAATGTTCTTAGTAGGAGTGCACTGATCTGATTGGATATCGGCCCGATATTGAAAAAAAAGCCGGATCTTCTTCCTCTGTCGCAGACAGTTACTGCAAATATAGGTCGCAGCAGATCCTACGTCATTCACGTGTGTCGCCTGCGAGAACAGTTGGAGCGTAAGCAACACAGAGCGAGCCAAAGAGTCGACTGTGTGGAGATCAGTGATAATTTCATTGACGAATAAATTTCATCATAATGTTTGTCAATTATATTTTTTCAGCGACGAAAACGAGACGAAAACGTACTAAAATCTAATTTGAAATAACGAAAACTATGAAGAAAATCTATTGACATTTTCGCCAACGAATAAAAACGAGACGGAAATGTTATGGAGGGACGAATGGGAAGAGATTATTTCAGAACGAATATGCTGCGTGGGTCGGAGATTAGATGTGTACATGAACTGTATTTATAAGCTATACACTTGCTGCACGTCTCACAAAATTATCCAAAATCTTAATATGTGGGATTAAGAGAAGAGCAGGCATATGGATATGTTTGGAGATGGAAGAGAGAACTCAATTCATATCGGTTTCTGAGCGCAGACACTGAAGCACACACAGATAACGCTAGCACGTCTCACACGGCGCGAGTAAGTTACTCTTGAATGGAGAATTACACACAAAATTATTTCAAATTGTCCGTTTTGACTAGCATTCGATTACGTATTACGTGAATGTAAACGGTAGGGAACATGTATCAGTGCATTGCATTTGCGTGTATTTGGTTTTAAAGGGACCACGGCCTAATTTAGTTGCTATTGTCAAAGTTATGTTAATCAAGCAACAGAAGTAAAATCCCTCAATGCCCCTGACTGAATCAAGTAGTACTTAGTAGTTCTAAAGATTAATATAAATGTATTTATATAAAAAATATTTCTGCTTGAAAGAATGAATAATATGGTAAACAATATAGAATATAACTTTGTATTCGTTTATTCTGGGGTTCAGCTGCTGTTTTATTTTGAATTCATACAGGACTTTGCAGATAATATATTTATAATGTTTGGTAACTTGTTTGTGCAATTGCTGTGCCATTGAATCACCTGCGAAACTAACGCGCAGCTTCTCAGTGATCTACGACTCTGTTCATAAACTGGCGGCTGCATTTAAACACAGCTGACAAAGATTTAGCGCTAATCAAAGAACCGCCTTTACTGATGAGATGCGCATAATATATCGTACGCTATATATCGCCCAGCCCTAATTGTATGTTTGACCAATACACTTTTGTTTCTACTACATTTGATTTATTTAAAGTTATTTTAAGAAGTTTCATTACATTCAATTTTCGATTTGAATGCACAATTGTTCTTTAAATAACAAAATAATATTCAATACATTACATCTGTTTTGTCTTAGTTAGGAAAGTTTGATGCCTTTAGTTTCTTCTACATGTTGGAAGGAAGGTATACGGTGGAAGGCATGCCGTTTATACTATTAATTCAACAATGGTATCGACAGATATAAAAAGCCCAGGCATCGGTATCGGGACTAAAAAAGTCAGATTGGTGCATCAGTTCTTAGCCATCAAATTGACATCAGAGAAGAAAAAAATTTATATATTTTCATGATTGTAACATTTTTTGTAATGTGGATATGAGTTACTGTGAAGTCACAAACGATAATACCCACAACTATAAATTAGTATTACTTTTATTACTATTATTGCTACTATTATTTCTTATACATGAGATCAGCAAGATTTTTATTTATTTTATTTTAGAAAATAATACTTTTATTCAGCAACGACTTTTATTCAAAATTGACAGTAAAAACAGTTTTACATTAATTAAAAAAATAATAATTTTCACATAAATAAATAAATGCATAAAGCCACTAAATTGTTTTTAACATAATAGTAAGAAATGTTTCTTGAGCACCAAATTAGCAAAGCAAAATCATTTCTAAAGGATCATGTGACACTGAGGACTGGATTAATGAAGCTGAAAATTCAGCTTTGCGTCACAGGAATAAATTACATTTAAAATATTTCACAATAAACGTTATTTTAATTTCAAATATTTCACAATATTCAATTTTTACTGTGTTCTAATAAACTTTCAAGCTGTATGTGTGAATATAAAATATATGATACAACACTGATGGATATTTCAAACAAATGAGCTTGAAATGGCTGTGTGACACCGCTAGTATCGCCATTTGGAAATATTTGATTTTTAACACGATCTACATTAAGCACAAATTTGGACCGAAGAGATTTCATGGGGTCAGACGTGCCAGTACAAAAATAATAATGTCATCGACAAAACTCTCTTTTGTGGTTGCAGCTGCTTGGGGAAAAAAAACCCTGAAAATTACAAGGAGAGAGCTGTTATTGCATCATACCTGGTTAGTTGTTTGTATTATAGCATTGGTTAAATGACCTCTTAATAACTTCTCTTGTTTGGCACAAAAAAGCTTGCATTCCAAACACCTAGCCACGTCCCTTTCTTTTTTCCCCCAAGAACAACCCTTCTTTCTTGGATCAAATGAATTTGCATGTCCATCTGATTGAGAGAGAGAGAGAGACTTACTACCCTCCTTTCTCAGGATGGGCACTACCCACCTCCAACAGAAATCTGAAATAATGCCAACAAGAATAGAACCCATCAACAAATCACATATGCTCTCAAACACACACTCCAACAGGTTACGTAAACATAAGGAGCAGCATGTCCGTTTGATTCCAGGGGGTTCCTTTAGCTGAGGGTGAGGAGGGGGTCTGTGATTAATGTCTGTATCCTATTATCTAAGATGCTGCAGTCACACTGTGTCCAGATAAGGCTTGAGTTAAATTATTCATCCAGACACGGGCCAACAGAACACAGGCACATTCAGATGGGAAGGCATGTTTAAGAGAAGAGATCATTACTGAGACACTTTGGCAGATTCTCTCTCTCACACAGTCTGTTTCCACCATATGGGCCTCTTGTACTGTTACTGATACAGTTTCTACCTCACTGTGAGAAGTGTTCCTGGAATATAACCGAGCTGTTCAGGCATCAACAATAAGGATTTTTTTTTTTTTTGGCCTGTCCAGTCAATTTGTCACTTACATTCAAAAAAAATAATAAATAAATAAAAACACAAACAATGTTACATTTACAAGAGAAAATCAATTAAAAGGTGAAGAAATAGAAAAGTAAAAACTTTTTTTTTTCTCAAACTACTTTATATTATAATTAATATAGATATCATTTAAAATATATTTCTTTTAAATAAAAGTTAACATTTAAATAAAAAGCAAATAAAAGCAGTAGTGGTAATAGCAGCAATAATAGAGTAATTTTTACAAAAATTATTACAAGAAGTAATAATGACAATAAATGCAGTTCATGTTGTGTTAAATTTTCTGAAATCTCTGGCCAGTAATCTTAAAGAGACAGACGGCTATAAAAACTAAAGTTCTTGAAGGCGACCACTGACTTAAATATAGATTTGGGATGCTCCGATCACGATCGGCCGATATGTTTGCGCGTTTTGTCAGTAATAAGCGGTAAATGCCATCATGTGCTTGATTTGACATTAACATTGTATATACTACACACAGCCGTTGTACACTGACGAGCTGCGCAGATCCACGCTGATAATGAACATGGTTTTGCGCAGCTCGTCAGTGTAAAAGGAAAGGAAAGGACGTGACTAGTGGCCAGGTATGCTTTTCCCATACTAGGAATTTGTGCTCTGCATTTAACCCATCCAAGTGCACAGCAGTGAAAAGTGATTAATCACACACAAACACAATGAACACACACCCGGAGCAGTGGGCATCCATTGCTGCGGCGTCCAGGGAGCAGTTGGGGGAACGGTGCCTTGCTCAAGGGTCTCACCTCAGTCATGGTATTGAAGGCGGAGAGAGCGCTGGTTATTCACTCCCCCCACCCACAATCCCTGCCTGACCTGGGACTCGAACCCATGACCTTTGGGTTACAGGACCGACTCTCTATTCATTAGGCCACAACTGCCCCCTAACCCCCGTTCCCTGATGGAGAGAACAGAGACGGTATGTCCCCTGCCATCGCCTCAAACTCATCGCTGGAGGCCCAGGGACCTGGCTCTCAGCTCCTTAGCAATATCACGGCTGTAGTACAACGGCTGTGTGTAGTATATACGGCTCAATGTCAAATAAAGCACCTGATGGCATTTAGCGCTTATTACAGAACCGGTGTAGTGGCGAATTTTAACCCCCTGCCAGATTATGACTCCCCTAGTTTTGGTAGGTTTAGTGTTAGGTGTGGGGGAGGGGTTATGATTAGGGGCGGAGTTAGGATTACTATTAATTTCAATGAGGGAAATCAAATTTCGGCACAACACCGGCAAGCACGCCACCCATGCCGGAGACCCGTGTTCGAGACCCGCTCGGAGCGAGGATGAGTTGTGGTGGAAACGGACCCGGGGGGACAACACTTAGAAAATGTTTTCTTGGAATGTTTACCTTAATTCAACATTCATTTGTTAAGTAATAAAGTAATTCAATACCAGGATTTGTTTCTCAACTTCAGCATATAGATGCTGGACACGTTGTTGTTACGTGAGGTAGTGATGGGTCATTCTTGAACGATTCGTTCATTTCGAACGAATTTTTTATGTGACTTGGGAAGAACGAGTCATCTAGGGAAGTGATTCATTCGTACATGCGCAAAGTTCTTACTGGAATTAGTTCACCTGATTATGATAGACTTATGGGGCTGTCACGTCACGTTATGAACGAACGACCCAAAAAGACTTAAGGTGAGGTGAGCTAATCATAGACTGAAGACACAGGTTAACAATGAATTTTTTTTGCATTACAGTACTGTATTGTTTGTAGTGTGATCAGCGTGTGCGCACGTAGATGTGTTAGGGGAAAATTTTTTTTTTTTTTTAAATAAACAAAATGATCAAGATGACTCGAAAAAAAGATTCGTTCATTTTGCTGAATGAGACTTAAATGAACGAATCTATAAGATGTTTTCGAACTTCCATTCTATAACGTGAGGGCGACGCTGATAGATGATGGGGAAGCTCGTCACACTATACGCTATTTTATGTCATCCAAATACAGAGTCGCTGCTGTAAATCAAGGAACCTTTTATTTTTTCGAACACTAGGACACTAGCGCTGGGGTGGCTAGGTCGCTGCATAATAAAAGTCTTCTGATCAAAAGTTAGGCATGCCATTGAATGCATTTTTGGAGCAGAATTCATTCTCATTATTTTTTGGCCTCTCAACCAATAACAAATAAAAAATAAAATGCATTTGAAAAAAATACATATTTTCTCGATTGCTCTTTTGGCTGCCATAAAATTAAAGTTAATGTTCAAATAATAATAATAAGGAAAAATGTACATCAAATTTGAAACAATTATAAGTAATAATACTTTACCATGGACTTTACCAAGTACTATCTCATGTGTAGCATTAAACGTGTTTGTTTCAAAGTAATCATGTTGAAGACACTGGTTGGAAGTCCAGTTTGTATTTAACGTGTTGAGTATATTTCTCCAATCACTGATAAAATTATTAATTAGATTTTCTTTGTTTTAAGTGATTGTTGTCAGTAATACTTACTGAACTTTAACCACAGGCAGCAGATACCGAAGAACTTTCAGTTTTTCAGCTTTATTGTTTTCTCCAACAAATTCATGAACATCAAACTTCTCCAGATTTTCCTCTGATGTTAACAAAACAAAAGCTACAGCTGACCACTGAGACGAAGAGAGTTTGGCTCCCTTTATTGTTCCAGATTTCAGATACTGTTGTATTTCCTCCACTAGTGAATGATCACCCAGTTCATTCAGACAGTGAAACAGATTGATGGATTTCTCTGGAGAGTC
>JAUCMT010000036.1:13353442-13366686 GCA_032357475.1 Enteromius thamalakanensis
TTCTTTTTCATATATATATATATATATATATATATATATATATATAAACATTCCATTTCTAGCACAGGAGTTTTATTCGATTGGCAAGATCCTGTCAACACACTGTACAAAACGAGGACAGGCCACTAAAAACGGGACGTCTGGCGACACTAGTATTCCATTTGGAGATTTAGCTGGCTGAGACACTCCGTCTGTGCATGTGTTTGTGTGTTGTGTAATGGAGACGGAGGGAGAAAGACAGCTTCATCATCTTCTCACAGTGTCTCTCCGTCCATATGTTCAGCAGCACTACCTCAGTTCACTACATCGGGAACGAGACGCTAGGAACAGCTGTGTGTGTGTGTCCTCATACATATGTCAACTCAGAGGAATTATTCATCAAAGTGAGAGCTCCCGCACGCTGAGTGTCAGCATTGGTTTGGTGATTGGATTCCGTCTCAACTTGGCAAAGAAGTTCCCCCCACGGAGGCGAGAGAGAGTGTTTGTCCTTTCTCTCTATCGGTTGGGGATGTGATGGATCGTGGTGTTTGTGTCAGCTGAGTAAACAAGTCCATTTAAGCTGCTTCATCAACACTGGACAAACCACCGTCCAAACCCAGTCTACAACACAGAGCAAACAGACAAAGAGATACTTTAACAATGCATTTTTGTCAGAAGCTGTTCTTTTATATAAAAACGCATATAAAACACATATATAAATACAATTATATAGAATATGCTTCTTCTAGGATGAACATGTTTTTGATTTGTGAATTAAAATTTATGTTGACATTTTTTGGAGAGCATAAACTCAGAAATTGTCTGATTGAATGTGCTGATAATAATAATAATCTAGATATTATATATGTATATATATATATTATATATATATATATATTAGTGCTAGTAGTAATACATTAGATTAATTTGGATTAATTGCAGTTTTAGTAATATATATGTACATGTATATTTATTAAGCATAAATAAATACAAACACATACAGAATTATTCTATATCACATTATTCATGTGGTGTGCCTCAAAAATGTGTTAATATTAATTAAAAATGGAAACTTTATATTTATAAATGAATGATTCAAGGTTTGTAAAAATAATAATGAATTAATTGTAATGATTGACCGTATTTAATTGTAAAAGGAATTGTATTTTCTTAAAAATAAAACACTAAATTCTACATTTCTTTAAAAAATGTAGTGGCTTTACTATTGGCTCTTTTATGTTAAATGAAAACCCAGCTGGATCAATCTGGAGTTAAGTGCCTTGCTCATGGACACAGCTCATATCTCTCTCCTTGCAATTCTTGAACCAGTGACCTTCTGATTACCAGCCTTAAGCCGTAGCCACTGCACCACATCACCAAAATAATAAATCATCTAAAACAGAATATTCACTATCAGTCTGTCACCCCGAACGATCATTCCAACGGAACACTGAAACAGGCAGAGTTCCGTTCTGCCACATTATCTGAGGAACATTTCACAGAGAGAGTAAAAATGGAAAATTTGTGACCTTATTTGTGTTCTGCTGGAGTGGATGTACTCTACTAGATCCATGCTAATCAAATGAAAGCCTGTAATCTGGAAAAGGAGCGTATAACTCTGTTAATTAGAGTTATAACCCTATTTTCTCTGTCCGTCGGCCCCAGCAGAAATGAACGGGCTCAAATCGAATGATTTTATCATGCGGAATGAAGCTTTTGTGCTTGTTGAACATCTATGTCTAACATCATAGTTTAATTGGAAGGCACTGCACCACATTACTTCTGCCACTGTGTACCGAGTCTAGTTTAGAGTAGTTTAAAGGGGTCAAATTTTTTACAAATTATAAAAAAAAATTCCCCATTGATTGTATAATGTGAGCCAAGGTTATCTGCACTATAAGACTGTTCCATTTCTTAGTCTCTTAGCCTTCAGACTCATCTGGGTGTTTTGCCGTTCTGCATAAACACCGTTTTTGCATGTGCTTTGAATCACATGCCATTACTTCCCAGCAAATGTGTATTTAAAATTGGTGAGTCACCTTTAAGCTTTATCATTTTCAAATGATCTTTTTGTTAAACAACAACAACAGTCAACAAAACAGGTAACACTCTACAGTAAGATCCTGTTTTGTAACAGCTAACGATGAGCAACACAACTGACATCGTGTATTAGTCTTTGTTTAATGTTTGTGATTAAAAATACAGTTAACTTGTTATCTCAAATCCATTAAATAAAATAAAATATACAACTATTAATTGTAATACTGCGTTAACCTTAAAGGTATAGTTCACCCAAAAATGAGCCTCATACAGCCTCATGTAGTTCATCTTCCAAACAAATTACAGATATTTTTGATGAAATCTGAAAGCTTTCTGACGTTTAAGGCCTGGAAAGGTAGCAGGGACGTTATTAAAATAGTCTATGTGTAACGGAATGGTACTTGTACAGTAAATGAATGCATATCAATAATATCACTAAGAGAACCCAAAAAAATATAGTAAAGCAAATATAAAAATACTTTCTTTGTTGTGGGAAACAGTAAAAGCCATGTACTTTACCAATCTATTTTAAAAATGGCCTTTTTGAAATGGTTAGGTCTGGAAGGTAGAGTATCTCTCCAAGTACAAACTCTTCAATTTTAAAAGATCAATAAAACACACACTGAAACCACAGGGGGTCTGCAGAGTCTTTCCTCATGCTGTAACAGGGTCCCCCCAGCGGATCCCACAGGGTCTCGGCACTGCAAAGTCAGCATCTCATCATAGTCTTCACCACAAGGGCAGGCCGCTTCTCCTTTATCACTATTTCAAAAACCCCCGTCACCCAGGACCGCAGCCGCTGACAGCTCTGCAACAGCAGCTCTCTATCCTGTCAGTCACGAGCTATTACGGCTCCATGTTCGGCTGGGAAAATCTGGGCACTGACCCAAAGAACATCTTTATGAGTTGAGCCCAAAGAGTGAGTTTCAGCGTCCATAGTGGGCCAGCAGACTGTCAGAACACAAGCCTCATCAAATATTCATCAGAATGAGGCCTTCTTGTCTCTGATCAGCAGAAGAAGAAGGGAGAAGAACAAGAAGCCTGTCGTTCCACACATGATAACAGAAATGAAACATGTCATCTCAAGCTCTTCAAGGGCATCTCCCATCATAAAAATCCTCGAGGATGGCCTTGTTTAACAATTTGCAAGGAAGGAATGTTCTAGACATCTCTGTGTGCACATCAGTGTTCAAGAAGGGAAAGTCTAGATTTTACAGTCTAGATTTATACTGTATATGAAAAGCATGTGTGTGCTGTATCAAAGCTGCATTTATTCATAATTAATACAGCACCAAATGAGACTTTTTGGATACACTTTATTTTAAGGTCTCCCTAATTATACATTTAAGTACAGAGTTATATTAGTTTAAGGTTAGGATTCTGGTTTGGTTTAGGATAACTTTCACGTAATTATGCATAATTTATTGGTGTTATAATAGTAAGTTCATGTAATCTGTAACAAGGTCACCTTGAAAATAAGGTTACTTTTTTATTAAGAAAGGATTACTTTTTATATTCTGCATATTAAACTAATCAAAAGTGACAGTGAATGACATGTTACAAAAAATATATATTTCATATAAAAAATGTTATTTTGGATTTACATACACCAAAGAATTCTGAAATAATGTGCAAAATTCCACAGAAATAATTTTAACAGTGTAACTAAATCCTGAGCATATGAGAATCATGTCACCCTGAAGACTGAAGTTATGGCGCTGAAAATTCAGCTTCGCCATCACAGGAATAAATTATCAAATTACATCTTAAAATATATTCTAATTGAAAACAGTTATTTTAAATAGTAATAATCCTTCACATTATTACCATTTCAGTGGGATAATGGTTGCATAAATTAAACAAGCACATATACTCTAACACATCTTGCTAGACATGCACACATCTAGTCAGCAACGGGCGCTATTGTTTCTGACCCGGAAGTCACCAGCTTTGATTAAAAATGAATGACTTCGGGGTGTTTTTGTGACTGAAAAAGCTGCTTGTTAAAAAAAAGTAGCTTGTTAGAGCGCCAGTATTTTGAGCTGAACTACTGTCACACTACTGAGGGATGTTGTTAAGTTAGTAGTGTCTCTACTTGTAGTTAGTCCCTCCTCAACCCTGCTGCACACACAGAAGCTCGCACAGATCCACACACACACTACCTCCTCAAAGCCTGTGTCAGTCTTCAGAACATTTTGGAGCGAACCTCTCTGTTCCTCTAAATTATTCAGACTCCTTCGACTTAGCTAAACTCTGCCTTGTGCTGAAAGAGTCTCCACACACACACACACACACACACACACACACTGAACATGTGCATGAATTTACAAGCGTCATTATTGTCAGCAGTGCCCATGACCCTTTCAACAGACACTGTCATCCTATATGCAGCATCACTGTGAAGCTCTAAGATCCACATGAATGTTTTATTACTTTCATAGCTCAGAAGGCTTGATGGAGTGAAGTTTCATCCTTACAGTATCTCAAATGGTTCACTTAAAGGAGAAAAAATTAGGATTTATTAAACTATAAATGGTGCGATAAATTTCTTTTTTTTTAACACATTCATTAATTACATCCCTTCTTAAGGAAATATACGGTGGCACTGCAAACTGAAAAAAACATGCAAACTGCAAATTCTCACAACGCAACCAAACACAGACAGGCACAGACAACATTTAAACTGTATCTTTAAATTAAAATAATATTTCACAATATTTCTGTTTTTATTGTATTTTTGATCTAATAAATGGACTTACAATCAAATATATTATCAAAAACATGTATATTTGCATGCAGAATATTTATACTATAGTATATTTATAATAGGTATCCATTAGCATATTATCTGATTGCTATAGACGGAACAGTTGAGATACTAAAGAGTTTGCATTTTCCTGTGGGACTGTTTACTGGTTTATTCATTAACCTCTCTAGCACAGACCTGCACACACACACACACACACACACACATACACACACACAACCAAGCCAGAATATCTACTGCTTATATCATCCAATAATGAGTAGTGGAGAGAAAAACACTTGATTCACTGTTCAAATCATAGAAATCTTCATCAGGAGTATATAGTGGCAGCACTGAGATGACTAGTGACTAAGTTCAATAGCAGTACTCACTTGAATGACTCTTAAAGGTAAAGTGCACAAAACAGATACTTTCCAATACTACAGCGACTTGTCCCTATTGCATCACACACCTGTAGCTTGACGTATTTTTAGCTGTGATTTGACTTTTGGGTCAATATTTAACGAAGCAAAAACAACTTAAACGCAGTGTATTTCTCCTCTATTCTTAGGAGTGGATATAAAAGGAGAAATGGGATGTTCTCGCAGGAGAAGAGAGTCAAAATGGTTTATAATGCTGCGAAAGGATTCTTCAATAAGAAATGGGAAATGAAATGATAATAAAACCCTCTCATTTAGCATAGCTAACATCCAGCTGCCCACCGAGCCATTCACACACCTTCACACAGGATCTCTGGTTTTAACAGACTCATTATTCAGCTCTAACCAGGCGGCAGTTGCAGCAGCTGAACCAGAGAGGACCCTGGGAAATCAAGCTTTCAAGGGACTATTCCCTCTCCACTGCTCCATCATTCTCTGTCACATACAACTCATTCTCACTTTTCATCCAAGGACAAAGCTTTCGCACAGGTTTCAGATTCTTAATACAGTACACACACACACACACACACACACACGCAAGTTTGAATGGCTTCAGATGTGGCTGATAATTATTATACTAAATTAATATAACCTCAAGGAGAGGTAAAAATAGAAAACAAACTGGACTAAAAGTAGGAAAAGCTGACAATACAGAAAACCACATGCTCCAATCAGATTGAAAGACTGCTACACAACCTTCAAGAGTCAGGGTGCATGTTTTTAATCAGTCTGCCAGGAAACAAATCTCTGGAGAACCTGGATACTGCTGGGATTGTAATAATAGATCTTATCAAGAGTTTAAAGCCAAATCTCAACAATCAAAACTATAAATTCCACTCATTCATTCATTTCTGTTTAATGATAAGAAATCAGTCAGTACCTACAGAAGTTCTGATCATCAGTTCAGACACATTTAATTTTCCGCAAATTTTAATTTCTGTACAACCTTTTGCCTCATATGCCATTATGTGTTTTTATTTAGACAATTAGCATTGTCATATATTTTCACAAGTTTATGTGTTATTTCATGTCAGATGTCATTCTAATTTATTTAAAATGTCTGATAGTAAAAGAAAAACAGGGATTTCATGCTTTAAATTGATGTTACTGGTCTGAACATGCCCCTCGTACCGTGCTATGGGGCTGAGACCTGTTAATGATTGGTTGGAAACAGTGAGGGCCTTCATCAGCTCTCCTGGCTGTATAACCGATACCTACTGCGGATCTACTGAACTGAACAGGGCCCCTTTTGCCGTGAAACAATTTATCTCCCGGGTCCTCGGACTGTGATACAGGGCTGGGACCTGTTACTCACGGGCTGGGAACGGCAAATAGTTTTGATGGCTCTTCTGGCCGTGAAACTGGAACGACTTCGAGAACAGCGAAATTAGGTCAGCAGGGAGCAGGACCGGCATATCGACCTACAGATCAGCATATGTATACATATATATATCATGTAAAAATACAAATAAAACATTAAAAATAAGCAGATAAAAGATTTTTTCTATATTGCATAGTATTCTCTAAATGTCACTTTACATATATTTAACATATACTTCTATAATTTCTGAGATTGTATCTGAACTCTGATAACAGATCCATCCATCCATCAATCCATCCAGATAATCATTTATTTTTAGAAAAGCAGCAGGCACACTGAAGTATAAAAAGCACTGAATCATAAGCAGACACTTATGTTTTATTTTAGACTTGTGTCTAAAGTCAATAACAGTAGATGCATTAGTGGGTCGGGTCTGAGGTTAAGTACTTTGCTCAAGGGCACAAGAGTAAAAGCTCAGGATAAACCCTTACATGGATTTAACCTACACTCTTTCAAAAGCCAGACCAGATCATAAACCACTACAACACACCACCAGTCAAATAAGCCATTATTTTATGCTGTGCTAAGTGAGTTGACGCCATATGTGCTCACCATCTCAAAATTCACCTCAACCAGTAAACATCGAGCACCACTGACAAAAAAAATAAACCAACAGAAGACCTGAATGCCTGCTCCAGTAGCATTTCTGTATTGAAGAAGAGTGTGGAATAATCCCCCAGGATCCAATAAAGAACGTCTCACATCTCCTCCAGAGGTCTTTTCTTTCACCCATCATCCTTTCCAGCTTTGTTTACCTCTTTATCCAACTCATTCTTCTCAGCTGTCAAAAGCAGCACAGTTCCTCCATACACTTTTTCTTTCTCTGCTTTCACCACATATTTATTCAAGTGTCAGAGAGTGACACCTTAATTACAGCAGATGACCTGCAGTCCTGGAGAGAGCAGGCAGTCTTTCACACTCTCCTCTTCTCTCGTTCACCAAACTGCTGGACAAGGTCATGGCCAGTGCTCAGCCTTTTATACTGTTTTTTTAACTATAGGGGAGAGCAGGGAAATAATACAATTCACTGGTTGCCAATAAAAGCTGAATTTGTGTATATATATTTCGCATAAGGGCGTATTTAGGCTATTGTTTTTCTCTGTTCACACAAAATGTGCGTGCGAGGGATGTGAATCCTCATGTTATGGTAATGATGCTCTTTTTTTCTTTTTTTTTTAAGAATGATGTCCTCTTGACATGTTATTTCATCTTTTATAAATTAATTTTCTAAAAAGTCATCTATATTATTTTTAAAGGTGTTATAATATAATGGTATTTTTTTATTTTGTTATTTTATCTCTATTTAATAATAAAAAAAGTAGTCAGTTTGGAAAAAAAATAAACTTTTTAAGTTTTTAAAAATAATATATATAAATCAATATTATTAATTAAAAATTATGAAAATATCAATTTGAAATAAATAATCAAACTGTAAACAATAAATTTTTAAGTAATTAGTGATACATTAGTATTAAAAAAAAGTAATAAACAGTAATAACAGTAGAATAAACAGTAATAAAGTAGAATCTTCACTTTTTTTTCCTATTATTTTTTCTGCAGACCCCCTATAGTGCCCACTTGAAAACTCCTGAATTAAAGTGTGTCATACTCAGAGGAATAAAGCAGTAGTATGGTAAAAGAGTTTATGAAGATGGAATATTGGTTGAACACTTGAATGAATGAAAAGAAAACATAGATCTATGTCTTGGCACATGCTGTCGCTTACACGCAAGCGTACACAGTCCATTTAATGACAGCACAAATGACAGACAATTACTTCTTTTCAATGCAGAATCCTCCGAAAAGCTTTTAAAGTAACGGATTCCATCTGCTGTCTGATGTGGTTCAGTGATTTCTCATTTACGAAGCTGACGAAGTCATTTGTCATTTCAAAGCATCCATACGACTCGCTGCCAGTTGGCTGAGAGAAAGCGTGAGGGAAGTTTCACCATTTAAAAGCTGCTGGGGTCACTGACATCATTTCCAGAAACGTCAGAGAATCTCTAAACTGCTTCATGTGTAATGAAGGTCAGTTTAGGACTGGTTTAGAAAGGGTTTGTGTTTGAAAAAAGCACGGAAACCTTTCATATGTGGGCCTGTGAAACAAGTAGGCAATGCTGTACAGTTTTGTAGACTGAATTGTAATTACACAATACATATCACAAATGTAGTGTGTTTCTTCAACTTATTTTTGTGTTTCAGGGGTTAATATTCATTATAATTAACAGACTTCATCTCTTTTTTTTGTTTGTTTGATTTATGGAGTTTAGATGGGATGTCCCGATATGACAAATTATTTCGATATGCATTGCCAAATAATGTGCTCAGTCTTAAAGCTAGTTTTTATCTAAAAGATGATTAGATTTTGGATTGCCACATTTGGGAATGAAAAACAGAATGACGCCTCCAGTGTGCAGTAAAATAAAATTTTACCAGATTGTAAAAATGTAAATACAAAAAGCTCTAAATATATATATATATACACACACATTGTCATGATTGCCCGCTGGAGTGCCCACAAGCCTCTCCAGAGGGCACCCCATCCAGAACTGCACCATTACCACAGCAACTCCATTTCCCATGATTCATCCCTGGACTGATTACACATGCTGCGTCCGAAATCGCATACTGCTTAAGTAGGTACTACATTTAAAATTGAACGTACTTCTCGACCGTTAAAACAGTAGGTACTATAGAGTATGAATGTGAGTAGCATGAATGGAATTCGGACGTACTACATCGGCCATATTAATGTTGTCATGTGTCACACGTCGTCACAACAGCGCGACAATTTAAACTTTTAATAAGTCATCCGTTTGTTCAGAGTGTGTTAAACAAGTGTAATTTAATCACAACAAATAATGTTTTTTTCCCTGAGGTGCTTACACTTAAAATGAGCAGCGTCCCCACTTTCCGTCATTTTTTAATATGACGCCTCCTCTCCCGGAGCCTTATGGGATAGGAAAGTGTCCATGGTATGCTTGCTACAGAATTTGGCCAGAAGTAGTAGGTCATCCGGGTACTTCTCGCCTACTGAATTTCGAAGGCTATAAATTCGGACATACTACTCGCCTCGCATGCTGTTTTTCACATACTATATAGTAGGGAAGTAAGTGATTTCGGACGCAGCAACAGACTTCATATCCCAGCATGCATCACTCACTTACACCTGTTTGTCATTTGCACTCACGCACCAGCAGCTGTCCCTCGTCACCACCCTCCTTCTCACCTGCATTAAACCACAGTCACACACACACTCACCGCGAGGTTTTGTGTTTTCCATGTGTAACATTCCCAAGCGTTCTTGCCTGTGTTTGTTTTCTCCATTGGATCGTTTACCTAGTATTTTGATCTTGGACTATTCATTCTCTGTTTTGTGATTGTGCATTGTGTGTTGCCTGGATATTTGACTCTGATTTTGCCTGTATCTATTGCTTCTGTCTGCCGTCGATCTACTCTGCCTGTTTGACCATGAATGATAATAAAAGCTTGCGAATGGATCCGGACGTCCCTGTCTCCTTCGTTACACACATGTACACATTTTTACAGCTTGTTTGCTTTAGATTTAGTTTGCTAGGGATCTTTCTATAGTTATTTTCAAATCTTTTTATATTTTCATTATAAAAAGCAATTTATAATTGAACCTTATTGTATAATGAACCTTACTTTAAAGTGTTACCGTTCTAACAAGTATGCTTTTGCTCAAAACTAAAAAAAACGGAATTAAAAAACTGTTTAGAATCTCTGCACAGGAGAGACTTGGTCTAAATATCATGGATCCCTGTACGTTCATTTACACATTGCACATTTACACACATTTATTTATTTTGAATTACATTTTTTTGTTGTGTGGACAATCAATAAAGAGCAACGAATAAAAAGTACATTGAAAAAGTAAATCAGCGAATCTAAATGAATTTCTGCTGTAACAGACAGCATGCTAGAGATGAGTTGAAAAAGCTTACCCTGTATTTAACCCGGGACGTTCCTTTAATCTGATCAGGTCAAGACCTAACCACAAGACAAAAGGCCATCCCTCTACAAATATATTTTCTGTGAGACTGTGGCGATGACGCTGAAATCCAGTTACCAGACAAACTCACACACTCAGCTACATGTCAACAGACAGTAATATGGACGAGGAGTTACTATTCATCAACGTAAAAGTTTAAAAACATTTGTGTTTGGTGCTTAATAAATTAAAAGTAACAAAATAAAATAACTTAAAAAAGTGAACGGCCCCGGTTTGACATTTTGAAAACTAAAGCTTCTGACAGAATTTATTTTGATCGTTCCTGTGATAAAAGTCAAGCCCACTTTTTTAGTCTTAGTCCTTCAGCTGTAGAAAAGCTTACCTTAAGCACACATTGACATTCAGTAACTGAGTCGTGATTGATTTAGGAAGGAATTATACTGTACCCTCTTCCCTTCAAATCTCTATTCTATAGTCCTGCATCTCGAGCAGAAAAAGACAGATGGAGAGCGAGAGACGAGGAGCGGCTGTAAAAGTAAAGACGTTTAACGTGTGAAGAGATAAGAGCCGTGCTGCAATTTCTCGGCGTGTCGCGGCAGAGACGCAACCTCTTAATCACCCGAGCTATCAGATCAGCCCAGCTGCTAACAGCGCTAAAAGCCCAGACGTTAGAGGACCAGAAACACGCTGTTGCAGCCAACATGCAAACTAATGCCAACGAGGGAGAGATAGAGGGTGACGTGGGGGTCTTTGGCAGTTAATTGAGGCTGCAGGCAGACAGGATGCTAATCACTCTAGAAAACCTATTCTAGAGGCAATTCCTCAATTCCTGCATCTACAAATTGTTGCCCTTCATTTGAGCACTTCATCTCCTGCCTCCTTTAGATTTACAGCTGCTGTTTTGTCAATATCAAGTTCAGTTAAAGGGATAGTTTACCCAAAATTGAAACTTTGCCCATTTATTCAATGTTGTGTCAATCCAAACCTGCTGTTTTTTCTTCTGTAACACAAAAATATTTAATTGGCATAGTTACTTTTATTGTTGGCATGTATTAATTTTAAGGTGAAGGATTCATTCATGCATACTTTTCATTTGTAATCGCAATGTCACAATTGGATCTTTTGATTAAATTACTCCTCTACCAGATTTATTCAATCATTTCTTCTGCGTCTCTTTCTTCACATTCACATCTGCTTCACAACCAAGTTACCGCCCTAAA
The DNA here is from genome assembly GCA_032357475.1 of Enteromius thamalakanensis. Classification (NCBI taxonomy): domain Eukaryota; kingdom Metazoa; phylum Chordata; class Actinopteri; order Cypriniformes; family Cyprinidae; genus Enteromius; species Enteromius thamalakanensis. Next base: position 13,365,222 of record JAUCMT010000036.1, read on the forward strand.
TATTTCGTTGATCTATTTCATGTCGGTTAAAATATGGAAGGAATGATATTATTGCAATCATCTTTCATAGCATTTTTTGCAGGTGATGAATGACAAACACATTGTTAGGCAATCCTAATCCATCCTGCTTTAAGAGCTTGAGCATTTAAAGCAGCAGATGGCAATGGCTTATAAAAAAACAGATGCTAGTTATAGTTACCTTTATAATAACTGCTCTTGGTATAAAAATGTATTTCAATTTCTGTCTGTTTATCTCTAATGGGACACTTTTATAAACTCATTTTGTTTAAGTACAAGAGAGCCCTTATTCATAATATGGAAAAGAACAACATAAACATTTTGCTAAATACCATCCGTTGGCTTCCACTGAAAAAAAAGAAAGGCATACGTGTTTAGACTACAAGGACAGGAAATCGCTGACAGACTTATTCATGTCTGAGACATGTCATCTACAATGTTTACAGCGAGGCCAGATTTTATCTGTGCTGGAATCAGACCGTAACACAGAGGAACCCAAGAGGCACCAGACAACAGATTCAGTATTCTGATAGCAGTATTCTTCTGAGAGACTCCATTTTTCGTATGCGTATGCAGTATATTGGTCAATTTACTCAATAATTGTAAATAGCAATTTCATTCAAATAGCGTTCAGAGTGTGCTGTGGTTTAATTAATGAGAGCAGCATGTGACCTGTGTGTTCAGAAACACCTTAGAGAAACACACAGTCTGTTTAGGCCACCGCTGGGAATGAACTCAGTTTCAGAGCTGTAATTTGGGCAGTGACGCACACTCACACACACACACACACACACACACACACATCTGATTTGTAATTAATTGTTGACAGGGCTGAAAATCTAATTTCTCCATGGTACTAAAATTGCTTAGGAGATTGCACAAGTAAACTTTTATCTATACATTAACCCTTGTGACCATGGACCACAAAAATAATCAAAATGATTAATAAAAAAAAAAAATACTAAACATCAACATGGTATTTGGTAAATTTCCTACAGTAAATATATTAAAACTTATTTTGGTAACACTTTATAATAACGTTCAGTTGTAAGGCATTTATAAGTGATTAGTTAATGATGAACTACAAAACATAACTATGTGTTTATAAATAATTAATAAGCGATATATTAATATGTTTATCTATGTTTTGTAGATAGAGTTATGAATCATTTAAAAGTCAATAGATGATGATTAACTAATCATTTACAAAACAAGACTATATGTTCACAAATTATTAAGTAATATAGAATGTACACATCTGTCATAGGTTATCTTAAAAACATCATATAATAAAATAATTAAACATATCCTTGGTAAATGGTTAATAGGTTATTGTTTTTTTTAATGTAATTAATTATATATTAATCTAAATTAATTACGAGTTGGCATTTCTGTGGCTAATTTATATGACCGCACTCGTATGATTTTGTTCCATAAGTCTAAAACC
>JAUCMT010000036.1:13381964-13392916 GCA_032357475.1 Enteromius thamalakanensis
GGTAATTGTTGTCCCACTTTCCTGACAAATAATTCGGCACACTGCGCACGCGTGAAATGCGTTAAAAAAATTTACGTTATTAACGACAAAAATTAATTACAGCCGTTAACGCGTTATTTTTGACAGCCCTAATATATATATATATGATTATATGATAAATGCTTTGGTGCTGTGGACAAAGTATTTAAAGACTGTAAACTAAAGCATAGCATTTTCAAAGACCATCACCATCACACGTTCTGTATGCGTCTGAAAAGTTATGTTTGGGCATGTTCTTACTACCTCATCTGTATGTGTGTATGCGAACACCTCAACCTATTAATACATTGATTAATACAACCTAATCTGTTGGCTGATTAAGTAAACTTGAAGGGGGAAAAAAAATATTCTAACCACTAACAAGTCCAGCTCACCTATTCATTTACTGCTGACAGTGAAGGTGGTTGTGGGGTTTAATTGACAATGGATAAGAGTAGCTTTAGTGTGCTTGTGTTAATGGCTTTACATTCGTTCATCTCATATCATGTGCGCAATATCATGCTTTAGTTTAGACAACAAATGAGCACTTTGTCTGATTCAATGGGATCACTCATACAAAAATGAGTTTGCTAAATTTTAAGTAGGCAAAATAATATTTTGTTCGCACGTTTTACGTGTTTTATGGGGACTCTCCATAGGTGTAGTGGAGTTTATACTGTCCCCCCATTTTATTAAAGAGATTAAAGACACCAGAATATGTGTTTTCAACATGAAAGAGATGTACGAGCTAAGGATGTTTCAACTACAGTATTATCATCATTTGTAAAAATATTTAATAAAACACTTGTATTTTAAATTTTTTGCATGGCAAGTTTTTTTTTTTTTTTTTAAGCATACATCTTTTGTAAATGGCATTTTTCTTACATCCCTAGTTTTACTCATACTATCAAGATGTAAGATTTTTAATGACAGTAAAAATAAAACCTTCTCAGACCCACAAGTGCCAACAACATTCACACATTTGTTTAGCTAACTGAAAACCTGTAATGGAATTATTCATGCATTATCACGACCATTGAGAGTAACTCATTGCAAATAATGCAAGTTGCATAATAATACTACTTTGTCCAAGGAAATAGTAAAGTAATGTATTATTTTTTCATTTACAAGAAAATATCTGAGTTACTTTTACTCCAGTTACTTTGTTTTCTTATGTGTTGACTGACAAGTCTCCTGACGCCATGGTGGGACAAATCAGAAAGACACAGCTGTGTGAATATAGAGTAGTTCACAACTACATGTGGATGTGCATTAATTCATCTCACTCACAAAAACAGCATTAGCATTCATCAAAATGAATTAAAACAATCTCAGAATATGATGCAAACCTGCAATAATTAAATGCTAAATTACACAAATATATCTAATCCTTTTTTATTAACTAATGTCTTTGCTTCTTACCTTTGATGATCCAGTTCAACCATACTTAGAAGCCAAAATGACTTCATAAACTAGCAATTGTGTATTGAACCTTCTCCTGTACTCTACTTTACAGATGTGAATGTACTTTTTCTTAAGCTTGAGGTTTTACACATTTTCTTGTCTTACATTTGCTTTAAATAGAACTTTTTATCTTAAAAACAAATACACCTGCTCTGCTCGCATTTAAAAAAAAGTAATGCATAAGTTAAAAAAAACTCACAACAGGGGTCATATGTTATAAAAAAAACATATGGGATACCACTATTATTTCTACAGAGCAGCGTGCTGATCTCTGAAGTGTCAGCGTGCACACATGTGCCTCACCTTGCACCAGGAAGACAAAAATAGACCATTCCTACATGCACCAAGAGGACATGAAGTAGCCTATGGACTTCTGATGTCTCCACACATTAATCTTCGTTTTAACTCTGAGTCACTAAAACGGAGAGATGCAACCACATCAGACCTGCAGGGGGGAACACTCCACTGCATCAACCCTCCCTGGACCGCTCTCCATCCCCGCTGCCATCCTCTCCTTCATTATTATTAATGTCTCTTGTCAGAAGTACTTAAGAAATGCGGTTTAAGAGCAATCGAGTTTGGCCACCTGTGTTAAGTTCACATGCTGTGTCCTTATCGGACTTCAGCCCCTCAAAATGGAGGATGTCCAACTGTATTAGAAATTCCATTAAGTTAGTGTCAATAGGCTGGCCTGTATGTCATCCTATTAGGGGATTCGGATAGATAGTGGCCTGTTACGTTGGAGGAGAACAAGAGGGATTTACGCCGTAAAGACCTCGCGTTACTTCTAAACGGTACACTCGAAGCTTGAGGAGCTAGATAATGTTGAACTATGAGGAGGTATAACAGATGAATTCATCATTTTGTTATTCTACTGTTTAAATGTTGAAGTATAGCTCAGATTAGATATTATTTAAGTACCAGAATGTGTCAAATCAAATGTTATATACTGTACAATAGATAAAAAATACTACCACAATGTAATAAAGTTTTCAGCAGTCACACTATAATTGAACAGTTTGTAATTTCATTATGCCATATATGCAAGATTCAAGTGTTTAAGTGTTTCAAATTTATTTTGTTCATTATAATGAATGAGCAATTTTTTTTCAGAATTATTTTACATCATACAATATACTGTAATAATAGAATGAGATTTTATTTAAAATTAGCCCTTTTAATCTTTATTTCTATTCATATACATTTTGTGTTCTATTAATACTATAGTGTACATATTTATGAAAATTGCTACTATAGGTTTGCGTTTAGTTTTGTTGTGTTTTGCTCTTATTTTTGGACTTGTCTTGTCTTGTGTTTTGGTTTTTGTATTATATTTTGTTTTGTGTTTCGCTGTTTTGTTATTGTATTTGGTTGGGTTCAGTTTAGTTTCGAGTTACCAGCTCTTTTCCAGAAATGGGAAAGCTTCCTACTGACCAGTTGTAGCTGTAATTTAAAGGGATAGCTCACCCAAAAATGAAAATTAGCCTCTCTTGAACTCACCTTTAAAGCATCCTACGTGTATGTGACTTTCTTCTTTCAGATGAATCCAATCCAATCAAGAGTTAAAAAATATAAATTGTCCAGACCTCTCCAAATAGGTGATAGCTGTTACACTTCAGAAGCCTTGAAATAACGTGAGCGTATTCGTAATCAAACGTCCCTCACACGACTCTGCTTCCGGTTTCCTGCAGTCAGCAGAATTGAGAGAAAAGTGTGTATTAAGTTTGAAATATGGATATTTATCATACAAAAATGCATGGATTCGCTACAGGAGGACTCTTATAACTCTGATTGGATTCATCTGAAAAAGAAAGTACACCTAGGATGCTTCAAAGATGAGTAAAAGATCATTTTCATTTTTGGGTGAACTGTCCCTTTAAGGCAGCGTGTTACCAAGCTAACAATGTACAACTCGTGATAAATATAAAAAAAAAATCTGATTTTCTCGAAGCTTGTCATGATTATGTCTCTGTAGAATGGAGTTTGAGCATATCTAAAAGATCTTTTATTCTTTGACTTGCTTAATCTGCATCTTTCTTTTCTCAGGAGTGCTTCCAGTTTATCCTGCCTGCTCTGCCGCACGCCATAGACCTGCTGCGGGACGCCATAGTGAAGGTGAAGGAAGTACACGACGCTCTAGAGGACCTGCCATCCCCTCCACCGCCCCTCTCCCCTCCACCCACCACCAGCCCACACAAGCAGACAGAAGACAAGGGTGTGCAGTGTGAGGAAGAGGACGAAGAGAAGAAGGACAGTGGCGTGGCGTCCACAGAGGACAGTGGGTCCTCTCACATCACAGCAGCTGCTATTGCTGCTAAGGTGAGTGTCAATTAATCATAATAATGAAAATAATAATGTCATGTCATTTCAGGTTATTCATGTTTCCCAAACATAACTGGAATAGGATGAAGTATTTGAACTTGAAAGTGAAAATGACACCCTGCCCCTTTAAGACTCTCTATCATTGTATTTTGCCCTTGATGTTCCCTTGAATCATCTTTTGTGTTCAGTGCGTGCACGTGTCGAGTCTCTTGTCATGTTTATGCATCTCATGTTCATCATCAGAGCAAGTCTCATCCCAGTCATGCCGTTGTCATGGCGAAAGGTGGGCAGCCCTTGAGTGGCTTCATCCCGTCCACCTCCATTCCCTCCCATTTCACCTGCTCCTGCAGCGATACGGTAAGCCACACCCACTTTACCATCCGCATTGACCGCTCCTGCTATTCCATTAGCTCTTTCGAACATCAGAGAAATAAAATGTCATTGCAAGTTATTATTGTTTTAATTGCTGCACTACTACTGCTTGACAATAATACAGGAAAATAATCCCTTACACCGAGTCCTAACTACACACAACGGGACAAGATTCCAGCCACAAGCAATTTGGGGGTCCATACTAGACCAAACGCGACAGAATCAATCAAATACCACAGCCAATCAGAATCGGGTGTGGGCCGGCTCTTTCTGGAAGCACTCTGCTCTCACAACGAAAATAGATACATATATAATCTAATTCATAAATATTAAAGCTTATTAACATCATTAAATGTACATACTGAGTGACTGATGACATAATACACACTTGTTGGTTCACTGTGTGTTCACAGTTTAAACGGTCATCTTTGCTTTCATTTAATTTATTTTCAAGATCAGAGGTCAACTGTCTGTTGTTGCTTTCAGTATGGTCACTGAATATGATATTTAAACTAATATTAGACACGTTTGAATGAGATTATCCACTGTCATATACAGACTACAGACTAATACTAACACTGTAGTTAGTATGTTGATTTTTCCAGCTGCAACGTTGCAGAAATAGAAACTGTTTCTAAATGTAAAAAATGTGTTGCCGATGTGGCTAGTTGGGACAAAAACTCGTGGTGTGGCGACACGTAGTTGTTTAGGACACGGTGTTAGTGGCATTTACACAGAATGCTTTATTGCTTATAAAAACATGAAATGGATCGCACAGGTTTTAAAACAAGCTCAGTGCTGGATGCCTCCTCTACCATGTTACCATCAAATAAAACGGTGCTAATTTGTTACTGTAATACAAAAGCTTGGGACACTTGCCCTGCCTCTGGGGTCTTCTGATTGGTCCACGATTTGGGAACTGACATCGATGTGCGGCACTCCGTGTAAACGTTAAAAAACTTAACACAATATCTTAAACACTCGTTGCTCATGTGCAAGACTCTTCAAAAGATGCAAGGACAACTGTGACTAATGTGTTTAAATAGAAAAAACTATGGAACGCATTCTGTGTGAACAGATCCTTACATTTAATTTGTAGAAATCAATTAACATGAACTGGCAACTTCAAGCTACTAATCTACTGTACATTTGTTAACGCTTGTGTTAATTCTTTATCAACATTTGTATAAAGCTGTACAATCTCTTATAATATGATGTAATGTGCAGCACAGAATGTAGCATTCATATATTTTAATTTTGTTGTACCATAAAATAATCCATATTTATATTATTTAAAGAAAAATTATATTTGAATCCTCATTTTTCTCACTCTTACACAAAATAAGTACATTAAAGCCATATCTACTGACCAAAATATGATAAACTTGGCACCTCCAGGCCTAGCTTTTGTGACTTTGCCAATAAACAACACCTTGGCAACCACCCACAACATGAACAAACATGACTTTCTTTGACTATTTCTATTGTGTTGTATCAGTTTATACTCCAGCAAGCGATATTTGTCTTGTTGTTCAGCCTTGCCAGGTCTTGTGAAGTTTTTTTTCCCTCGGATAACAGAGGATCGAGTATAAATCCTGCATTAGCTGTCTTTATTTAGTAATTATAATGGGGTCGTGCAGGTTGGCATTACTGTGTTCTCCACAGGGAGCGCTCGTAGCTCGAGTCTCATGGGAAGGCAGAGGTTGAGTCGAGTGCTATTATTAGTGCAGGGTTAGCTTCTGCGCTGGGTAATTAAAGCACTCGTGGAGATGCTCTTTCCTGTGAGGCCTTGATTTAGCCCCAGTGTTAATTAGCGCTCCGTTAAGCCCCAGCGTTCGTATGGAAGATCCCTGCGCTCTTCGCCCTTCTGCCCATCAGACTCCTGCTTAATCCCAGCACAGTTCTCACAGACAGCATAGCTGCAGTTTGTTACTGCAAGACTCGCCTGCTGGATCAAAGGCAGCGAATACAGTTACAAATATCACTCTATTTAGATAATGGCTTTTCAAATATTTGTCTTTCGGAGGTTCATTAATATTTTCTGTCAAGATTGTGCACGCTATATTACTTCTGTAGTAAAAATCCAAAAATCCATGCGAGACAAGGTTTAATGTAGTGTTACATGATTATTTACCACACCACTCTCTGATGCTCTTTTACCTTTAAGAGTTCTGTATATAAAAATTATATGTTATAAACATGCCATATATATATAGAGAGAGAGAGAGAGAGAGAGAGAGGGAGACAGAGACAGAGACAGAGACAGAGACAGAGACAGAGAGACAGAGAGACAGAGACAGAGACAGAGACAGAGACAGAGAGAGAGAGAGACATATGCATGCGTGTGTCTGATAAAAATAAATGAAATATTATCATATTAAAGATTTATATATTAAAGAAGTATTAATAATTGATTAAAAACAATTGCAGAATAATTAAAAATTATATTTATGATTTATAATTTTAAACGCTATTTCAGTTTACTGAAAAAGTTTGGAATCAGTAAGTTTTTTTATTTTTTTTTTATTATTTTATTTTATTTTTTACAAATTATGCTTTTGCAAAAATACAGAAAAAAAAAGATTTTTTTAGGGGGGGAATATTATTACAATTTAAAATAACTGTTTTGGATTTTAATATACTTTAAAATATAATTTATTCCTATGAAGCAAAGTTGAATTTTCAGCATCATTACTCCAGCCTTTAGTATCACAACATCCTTCAGAAATCATTTTTATATGCTGATTTATAATCATTGTTGAAAACAGCTGTGCTGCTTAATATTTTTGGGACCTAACTGTGATACTTTTTGCAAGGATTCTTTGATAAATAAACAGTTAAAAAGAACAGTGTTTATTAAAAATATTATTAATATTTTTTTTCAAGAAATTAAAACGTTTATTTAGCAGGAATGTGTTGAATGGATAAAAAAAAATTATAGAAAACACTTGTTAGAAAAATATTCTATTTTGAATAAAAGCTATTCATTCTAACTTTTTATTCATCAAAGAAACAAAGAAAAAAGTATCACAGGCTCCAAAAATAAAATTAAATAAAGCAGCACAACAGTTTTAACACTGATAATAAATCAGCATATTAGAATTATTTATTAAGGATCATGTGACACTGAAGACTGCCGTAATGGCTGATGAAAAGTCACAGAAATAAAGGATATTTTATAGTATATTTATATATGAAACCAAAATAAGAAATTGTTTGTTTTTTAAATCAAGGAAGTCTAGCCTTGATTAGCATTAGCCACTCCAATGAAAAAGCATTAAAAATCTTACTGACCACGAATTTCTCACCTTACCTAGGGTGCAATTATTTGATAAAAATACAGAAAAACACTAATATTAGAATGTAATATTCCTTCCTGAATAAGTATTACTTTCTCTCACTGACTCCGCAGCACAGTAAGTGTAAAAACTGATTAATGCCAGCTCTTAACTGAGTTTGACTGTCTTTGTGTTTTGTTTACAGATACCAGAGTCCATCATTTCACGAGGCGTGCAGGTTTTGCCGCGGGACACCGCCTCTCTCAGCACCACGCCCTCAGAGTCTCCTTGTGCTCAGCAGTCCCGCCTCTCCACTGCCTCCTGCCCCACCCCCAAAGTAAGACTCCACCCCTTCTTGCTTGATTCACACCATTCCTTCTCCCCTCAGCATTCTTTTCTGTCATGCACTCCGTATCCTCCATGGCTGGATCCTCATCTGCTGCCACCTCATTGGCTGCTTGACACACTGCTTTGCATTCCAGACAGCAGCGACTCTGCTCATTGGGCCGTGTGAGAGAAGAGGCGGGAACTCTTCACTGGCTGAATTTTAAGCTTGACCAATTTGACTTTTCCTCCTGTAGCAGTTAACAGTTTGTTGTTTTAGATCCAACAGTGCGATTAGACGAGTGCCACGAGGGTCTATTAACTCAAAACTATTTTCTTCAAGAAGTTGAGGAGCCGTTTTGGACCTTCTTTTTTGCAACGGTTAATTCTCTCTAACTCACAGTGTGTCAGCCAGTCGATTTTTGGCTGAAAAATGCTATTGGTGTAGCGACCGAGTCAATCTTTTTTGCTGTTAATAACAAAGTCAAATTTTTGGTGGATTGTATTATAGTCAGAAACTCAAATTTCAGCTCTTTCTAAAACTGTTTCCTCAGTTTTTAGTGGAAGTGTCGTGGTATAAACGTGTGCTTTGTGCTGTGGCTCTGTCCAAAAAAGCATTCACTTTGGTGACAGAATGCTGTTCAATAGTAGCGTTTGAATCACAAAATGACTTTTTTGGACACCACTGACAGACAAAAACATAATTAAAAAACACAATAATTGTACATTTGTGTCTGGACCAATCGATGGTCATACTGTATGTGTGTATGAAATCTGTCAACAAGCAGTGAATAAGTGATCAATGGTACTTCACCAGCTTTTTTGTCTCCCTCTAGTGAACACAGTGTGTATTACAACCGTGTTTTCTTTTTGGCAGATCAGAGTAATGGTGTGTCTTGGTGTCAGACTTTGGAAAGCTGATGCCACAGAGTACTTGAAGTGTATGATGGAAATGTTTTTATCGTTTCTTTTTTTAGCACGTATGTGAAACGCCTGTGATAAGCAGAATTCCAGCAAAGTGCTCTAAGCTTCGGCTTTGACCTCAGGCTGGGTTTTAATTCTGCTGACTGCTGTTTTTTTGACAAGTGTCTGGCAGATTGGCTTTAGTTGCTAAACAAGGGTGTCAGGTGGCACTTAACAGTTAGAGGCTACATGCGGTAAAGAACATGCTGAGGTGTGTGTACTGTAGAACGGTGCACCTATCACATCGAGAAGCCGGGAATTCACAGACCTGATTAAATAGTCATTGCAAGTTCACAAATATGTGGAGTATTTGTGCAGTGGAAATTGTATGTGTGTGAGTGAGAGAGACGCAGTGTTGTGGGACCCGCATAAAAAATTACATTTATGTTAAAATTGAATTTTAAAGTCAAAATATAACGAGAACATGCTTTTTAACACGTTATTGGTCTACAATTCATTTATGTAAACTTTAGTCTTTTTCGAATACTTTTTTTTTTTGACAAAAAGCTATAACCCGGTCTTAATAAAGACCTGTCTACTATTTTCAAAATTAATATTAATAAGAAATATTTAATGAGCACTATTTTTGGAATATTTTTTAAAGGATTGACTTGAGTAAGTTAATGCAAATAAATAAATATATGTGAAAATATAGTAAAACAGAAAAATGTAATAATATTTTACTGTTTTACTGTAGTTTGATCAAATACTTGCATCCTTGGTGGGATTAAGAGACATAAAAAAAACAAACATTAAATGTGTTTTGAGCATTATTATGTGTAACGTCATATTTAACGTGCACAATATTGTCTGTAACTGCGTCTGAATACTCTTCTTTTTGTTGACTTTTTTTCCTTACATAATAGATTGTGTGATATTCACTATTTAGTGACCGAATCAGCAGTTCTAGACAAATCTATGCATGAATGCGTAAAATGTCGCTTATGTTCTGGTCAGCAAAATGGCGTGGTATATAGCAGAGGCTAGATTCCTCTCTTTCCACGCTGACAGCTTGTTGTATGAGAAAGACTTTTAAAATCCTGCTGACGCCAAAATTATGCTAAATGCTGAATCTTGACCGTCTGAAAAAAAAATCACATTTCATCAAAATAACAATCAGGCCCACATATCGCATGTGAAACAAAATTGGATTTGTGTGCGGTGTGTAAAGAGCGTGTGATTAAAAACCTTTCCCTAGCATGCAAGACGACCAAAGGCAACACACTGCGTTCCCTCAGCACAACGTCCAGCTGTTACATAAGTTTGGCTGTGAGCTCTCCATGCACGCTGAACGCAGAGGTAATAATGCATAATAAGTTTTTACACTCTCTCTCTTTCCCACTCGGATGCTTCGCCTGAGCCGATCTGATTTCAGAAAACACACTCTGTACCCGCACACTCTGCCGTCAACCCTGTTACGCCGTCTATCCCTCAAATCTGTGGTTGCACTTCCTCCAAATTTAGATCCCAGTGGTTTTAACTCATCCTCCGCTTTGCATGCTGTCTCACTCCACCTCTTTCTCCCCTCCTACACTCTCTCTGGCTTCATGCGTGTCGTGTGTGTGTGTGTGTGTGTGTATGTGCGTGTCAGTGTGTGCACGGGAGACGTGCAGCATTCTTCTGTGTGTCGGGATAAAGCATGGTAAGCGCAGTCTTCCTCCGCTCTGATGCGTCACTCTGTTTTGTTCTACACGTGTCTGTTTTGGATGTGTGTTTGTGTGTGAGGGGAGTAGGTTGGTAGGGCTCCACGTAGAGGGATCGGTGGGGCAGGAGGATTTCGGGGTGCATGATCTACGGCGTACGGAGCAGTTTCATAACAGCTGCAGTGGTCTGATGTAGTATTAATGTGGCTTTTCTGAATGGAGGCTCCAGTGTTTGTGGTGGATGTAGTTTTAGTGCTGTGTGTACATCTCCAGGTGCTGATGCTTACTGGGAGAATCATGATTTTTTTTTATTGTTTATGACTTGGGGATTCATGTTTGTCTCATTCTGTGGTTTAATTTGCATTTTGTGCATGTCTGTGACGTGGTGGTGGTGTTGTGTTATTATACACATTGTAAGTTTTTTATTGTGGGCATACAGTATTGTTAGGAGTTTACAACAGACATTTGATAATTTGGCTTTAAATTATGGTACTATATAATATAATATAATATAATATAATATAATATAATATAATATAATATAATATAATATAATATAATATAATAT
>JAUCMT010000036.1:13393214-13433418 GCA_032357475.1 Enteromius thamalakanensis
TATTAAAAAAAGTTTATATATTAAATATATTTATAATACTATAATAATAAATATAATTAAAATAAATATGTAAAATATAAATAATATGTACAATTTCTAAAATAATAATAATCATCTGTGTATATATATATATATATATATATATATAGTGTATGCTATAATCATATTATATTATACTATATTACTAATGTGCGTGTGTGTGTGTGTGTGTGTGTGTATATATATGTATATATATATATTCTAAATCATGATGTTTTATTTATAGTGAAAACATCTGTCTGCTATACTGTTTAGTCTTTGGCTTGTTAACCAATATTAATAGATGGCATCTATAGGTGCTGTAACTATATAATGTATTTTAGCACAGCTGCAATATATTGATCAATCAGAATTCAGTAGAGGAGTTTTAAGATTTATAGCAGATGCTGTGAATGGAAAGTTTGAATAATTAATACAATGTTTCAAAGAACTTTCTTAGCCTCGAAATGTAGCAAAGACGTAGCGAAATAGTTAATTTAATTTGACCTGTGCATAAGAATGATTGAAAAAAGCTGATCGCTAGAGAGCTTGTGGCTATTTAAAAAGAAAACAACGTGGTTGTATTAAATGACAGTTCTTGGTTGTTCTCTATTCTATTCTATTCAATTCTATGTTGATTTGCATTTGTTTGCATGTAATGTAATTTGCAACACTTATAGTAGAGTGACGCACCGTGTGTGACATATGATAGGATCAGCAGTATGTAGAGCTTTGTGACACTGATGTCATGATAGGATCTTTCCTCTTGATCTCTGGTGATTCCCAGCATGTGTGTGATGTATAATACAAGATAACAGCACTATGAGATATAGACAGAGAGATTCGTGTGCTTCAGTAGCTGGAGTTGTGCGGATGCTTGGAGGGACAGTATGTGTGTTGTGTGTTCACTGAGGCGAGTGTGTGGTGTGTTCACTGGTGTGTGGTTGCAGAGTAGGGTTGGCTAAGGATACCGCCTGGAGGGGCTTTCAGCAACAGACAGATATGGAAAATAGAAACTGTAATTAAACCGAGGGGTTTTTTACTGAATTACAGTCACATCTTTCACCTACACAGGGCAAAAAAAAATATGCATGACAGGATCTTAAAATACACTCTCTATTAACTCATTAATAGACTCACTGGAAGAAAATATTGTGCTGTGATTGTTTTTTTTTTTGTTTTTTTTTGAGTCCAGGTCCTTTTTTGGGGGGACCAGGTCTGTTTGCAATCTAGTTAATAATGATTTGGTTGTTTTTTTTTGGTTTGTTTTATGTTTCTTCTTTTTTATGAATAACCAGAAAGAAAAAGTGTCAACCAGGTGTAACAGAAAGCAAGGACTTCAAGGTTTAAACATACTGCAAACATGCTTAGATTGCATATGTTGGTTTGAGGGACATACCCAGGCTTACTAGTGCAATAAATAGACATTGACGGTCCAGTGACCCTATGCCCCTGAGCCCTCTCCCACCCCCTCCTCCTCTTTCTGTTGGATTGATGAATGGAGAGGAGATTGAAGATCAGGTGAAGGGGAGAACAGGCCCTTACGCTTGCTGTGGCGATTACTACACGGCCCTGTCATTGAATCTGACAGCTGTGTGACAGTTGTGGAAGAGATACATATTGTATCTGGCAGTGCCTCTGCATTTAATTTTTTCATTAATGTGTATGTGTGTGTGGTTAAAGGTTGGTTGCAAGACATCAAGGACAAATAGTGGTGTATGACAGTCTTTACCAGTTCTGTTTATTTCAAAATGTGTGTTTGTCTAGTCGCGTGTTTCCATTTACATGGTTTCAGATCTTCATATTCACACATCAGTCCGTCCTGACTCTGAGTGGTAATTTTTAAGGTTCTGATACACACATACACATGTTCTGACATGTACAGCAACACTAGCCATCTATTAAAGCAAACGTATTCTAGTTTGGAATTCGATCCTAAATTGAAAGTAAGTAGACTGGTTGTTTTTGTTACTGTGATAAATATGAAAAGATTTCATAATTTAAGTCGTGTTATTAGTAGCTAACTGTATGTGAGAAATACCAGCCTTATTCATCAGAGAGGGCTGAGTTGCAGAATACTGAATGAGTGTTGATATATAAATATTGGCAGTCATGTGTTAATGTGTTCATGGTTGTGATATCGTAAACATGGTGTTTTCTGAAAGACCTTTTTGTAGCAGGTTAGTTGCTCTATATGGAGGGAGGAAGCTGTAAGTGGGGTAGATTAAACAAGGAAAATCTATTTCCATTTAGCTACATTTAGTAATTAAGCAGATGCTTTTATCCAAAGTTAGTTACAGGTGACAAGTGTAAAAGGGCTAGTTTAAAAATATATATATATATATTTGTTTTTTTTCCCATTATTTATTCATGCTCATTGTTTAAAACCACATGACTTTCTTCTTTTAATGTACCACAACAGGAGGAAAGCTTCAGAATGTACTGCCTATTTTCTATCTGGTAAATTAATAGAAAGTAAATTGCAAAAAAAGCGCTGTAAAAGTATAATTTAAAGGGTTAGTTCACCAAAAACTGACAATTCTGTCATTAATTACTCACCCTCATTTCTTTCCAAACCCATACGAACTTTGTTCACCTTCAAAACACAAATTAAGATATTTTTGATGATATCAGAGAGCCATCTGACCTTCCATAGACAGCAACACAACTGAAATAATCCCCGGTCCCAGCCTCGTTTACACCCGGGAGAAAGCTTGCGCATGTGAGTAATCTGCGGTTGTTTACACCAAGAGTAAAGAGTACGCTTACGTTGTGATACTCTCTATAATGGTGGAAGATATGAGTCACAGTAGAAGAATGGATAGAGTAAATGGTGTTGTTTTTGTTTTCTTTGCGCAAAAAAAGTATCCTTGTAGCATCGCACAACTAAAGTCGATCCACTGATGATGTCACATGAACTGTTTTACCAATGTTTTTACCTGGATTATTGGCAGTTGTGTTGCTGTCTATTGAGGGTGAGATGGCTCTCTGATATCATCAAAAATATCTTAAACTGTGTTCTGAAGGTGAACGAATGTCTTAAGGGTTTGAAATGACATGAGGGTGAGTAATTAATTACAGAATTTTAGTTTTTGGGTGAACTAATCCTCTAATTGGTCCGGGTGATTTGTGTTATGTTCCAGATCTTCTAAAACAATGCAATAGTTTAGACAAAATGTCTTGCTGTTTGCTGAAAATCATACCCTTTAGTCCACTTTCATTATCAATGAAAACATATTCTCTCTCTCTCTTTTTGCTCAAAACACTGCACGTGACAACTTCAGAAAATTAATGTGGTCTAGTCGAGGGGGAAAAAAAATTCATTACCATGGCTTTTTTGTTCATGTCTCATACCCCATTGTAGTTTTTTAATTTTTATTTTTTTTTCTCAATTTTTTCATTCTCTTTTATAATATGGAAAAGAGCGGCCAGCGCATTTCTCCTTTTGTCTTTCATTAAAAAAAAGAAAATCATACAAGTTTGGAATGACACACAATTGAGTAAATAACAACAGCATTTTGATTGCTTTGAGTGAGAAATCTCTGTAAAGAATTTGTTGCATGTTTCTGTTTGTAGAGGTCTTGACAGATGTGTCCTGTCAAACTGTGGGGTTGCTGCGTTCTGGTGTCCTGAATGTGTTTTGACCAACACCTTGATCGGCTGTAATGACGGGAATGCTATTTGTATGTGTTTCCCTTGCTTGTGGCTGCAGTGTTAACCCTCCTCTTCCCTGTTCCCTCTCTCCCTGCACCAGGCCCGGCTCACCTCCTGTTCATCCACTTATAGTGTCACAGAGGTACAGCATGTCTTACGCAGCGCCGTCCATCACCCTGCGACTAACCACGCCCCTTTCAGAGACTCGGCCAATCATTGCTCACACACCTCACACGTGCACAACTCATCCCTGTAAAGCAAGTCTGTCCCATCGGTTCATTTATTTAACCCCCAAAAAGCCTTGTAGTTTGTCTTGTGTGTTTGTGTGTGCTGTACAATTCATTAGTTACTCATGAATCCTGAAGTTTTCTGTCTTAAATAATGAGACAGAATCATTAATTTGATAAATGCATAACGTCATATGTGCAGTACTTTCCATAATGGATGTAAACATTTAAAGCTGCTGTAAGCAATATGAAATGCAATGAATATAATTTTAATAATAATAGTAATACTAATACTGATATTTTATAATTATATTTTATATTATACAATTATTTATATTTCAATTCTAATATTATAATAAGTTATTATTATAATTATTATTTCCTATTAATCTTAAAATTTGGTTCTCATTATTTGTAATAGTTAGACATTAGTTTTTTTAATTTAATTCATATAGCTAACAAATGTTATAATTAATAACTAGTGTTTATTTTACATCTTTTATAGATAATATAATTACATTTTTGTTCAGAAAATATATTATTGGACATTTTCAAAAATAATTATCTTGGGAAGATTAAATTTTTTCATACATTAAGCTGAAAGACTCCATATAATTGTTATTATCCCTTTTTAGTTTTTTAAAAATATTTTTATTACAAGTGCATTTTTGGATATTTGTACTTTTTTATTTAAGAACTGTATATTTAATGGACTTTACATTTTATATCTATAAAATATATATCTATATGTTTTAAAAATGGTTATGTAGTTGTTTTAAAAATTTATTTATAATAATTGATTGTGAAATTGAGATGTTTTATGAATATAGCCATTGTTGCTGTCATGGTGTTAAACCATAAATAAATAAATATAGATAATATAATACTATTTAAATGATACATCATCATGTTTCAAATTAAAGTACGGACAATTAGTTTTTTTATATTGGGGTAATGAAAATGATTTATTTTAGTGTTGTCAAATTATTAATCACATCCACAATAGGTTTTTGTTTATAGAAAATGTGTATGTGTACTGTGTATATATTTATTATGTGTGTATATATAAATACACACACATGCATGTATACAGTACATTTTATAAAAATGTTATGTTTATATATTAAATATATTTATATATATGATATCATGTATATGAATATAAATATATATATCTTTATATGTGTCATTATATATACATAATAAATATACACAGTACACGTATCATGAAAACTAAAACTTTTATTTAGTTTGAAGGGATGGCAGAAGTAAGCGTGATGACTAAATTGCTCACAGCAGCTTTAATGAACACCTAACACACCCTTGTTCCTCAAGTCTCTCGTAAAATAGTACCTTTTTTTGTAACACTTCCAGTTTCATAAAGTTGGATGGTTATAGAAATGAGCTTTAATACAAGTGCTCATTATCCACAGAAGCCTCCTTTGTTCTTGGACACCAGGTGAAAGATCAGCGTAACACACAGAGACACGCTGCAGCTGCTTTGCTCCTCTTTGGTTGCGTAGTAGTAATGGGATTATTTTGCTGTTATGACTTCGCTTGATTCCCCCTCATATTTTTCATATCAGTGTTAGATGATCCTTAGAGTGTGTGTTTGTGACCGTGTATATTGTGAAGTGTGTGCGTGTTTGTTGACGGGGAAGGCTGTATCAGGTGAGTTACTGTCCTGTGGCTTCCTCCAGGCCTCACGGAGAGAGTTCAGGGCTCACCTGGATGAGGTCATCACGCTCAAGTCAAGGTACTCTACCTTGGACCAGGTAAACAGATATCCCTTTTCCCCTAATCTTCACATAAATCAACACTCAGTCAATCACACATACTGTACAACATACACAGAAGTCTTCCCTCAGTGTGTTAATGTAGCATCAGGGCAGTTTGTCTTGTCTCTCTCTCTCTCTCTCTCTCTAGCTCTGTTCCAAAACCTAGTCAGATGCCTCTTTGTTTGTCAACTACAGAAGTAACTAACTTCTTAGCGCGACTCGAATCACATTTTTTGGATCAGATACATTTTTTGTCAATGTTTTTTGGCATTAAATATATTTAGAATCCACATTTTTTTCTTCGCCACTCTTTTTTTTCCTGAAGAATTTGTTGCCGTACATTTTGTGATGGCAGTTTGGCCGAAATGAGTTATTTTAGTAGGCAATATAAGTATAACTGTAAAGTAATTTTCATTAATATTCAATAAAGTTCATTTTCATTCTTTCTTTCCTTAAAACCCATGAAACTAATCTGATATCATTTCAATTTTAATCGTAATTAGTGCTGTCAGACCATTCATTTTTTTTAGAGCTTAATTACGATTGATCGCATCCAGAATAAGTTTTTGTTTACATAATATATGCATGTGTACTGTGTAGATGATTTTTACGTATTTGTATTTCTAAATTAGGGGTGAGAATCTTAAGGCACCTCACGATCCGATCCGATTCCGATTCTGGGAGACACGATACGATTCCAAAACGATTCTTGATCTCCTTTTTTTTTTTTCTAGTTTCTATGCTTTTTTTTTTTTTTGAGATATCTGTGTAAATCATGGTTTCACAATTTAATAAGATTATTGTTATCAGCCAGGACTAGGCCTTAAATTAAATTAAAGATATCAGTGCTTCTTTTACAAAATGTTAAAATATGTCAGAGCAGGATATTTTCAGTTGAAGCAGTTCAAACATGCATTTTAGTCTGTGACTATCTTAAGCTTTGTCTGTGAAACCAGAAGAAAATCACATTCTCAAAATCACATGGCTACATTTTAAACCAAATTTATTTTGTGCAAAATGTACATTTTTTTTACCATTATATAAACAGGCTATTACTTATTTTAAAAAGTGCTGTTTGAGTTTACAAAGGTTTACAGAAATAGTTTTGATAGTTGGATTTTTCTTTTTTTCCTCTGCATTATTGCCGTTTGATTATTACTGATGAGATCATAGACAGTGGCAGCTTGAACAGACTGGATTCAGACTAATGCCCAGATCTCTTTCAATATATCAGATGTTTGCTCTGCTCTAAAAAACATAACTTACATCAGTTTCATATTAAAGCATTTGAAAATGCAAGTGTATTTAACCACAGCCACAAACACAAAGTGCACGTGACTGTAAGAGACAAAGTCTGTCAGTGCGCAGGTTTCATGCACCTAATACAAAAGCATTCCAAACTGTATAAAAAAACACATGTCAAGTTAAACGCGACTGATGGACGCACACAATGTGCATGTGTCTCAGCGCAAATTCTGTGCAATGAAGCCCGGTGCGTCTCGAGCGTGCACACATGCCATGCGGGAAAAAGAATGGATTATGAAATATTACGGATCTATTTAGAATCGTTGAAGAGAGAATCGCAATGCATCGTTTTTTTTTCTCCCACCCCGATTACAAATACATAATAAATATACACAGTACACACAAGTATATGAAACAATTTTATTGTTTGACAGCTAAAAAATGTATTTAGATTTTTTTTATATATATATACACGTGTATATATAACATATTTTATAAATGCTACTAATATTAAAACAAGGATCATTTTACTTTATTTTATTTAAATACGTTCAGTTTTGCTACGTTCATTACTTTCCTCAGGAAAAATGCTCATTGTACAGTCAGTTTAGTGAATTACTTGTGTTAAATAAAATATGAATGTTTTATCAATCTTAATATTTAAAACATCTCATGATATTCGATTATGCATTTTAACTTAATATAATACATATTAAGTTCCAACATTTGATATTAACTACATTATCCACAAAATTTCTGGCAATTAATTATTTTAATCAACAAATATGATAGTTTTATCTTTCTAATCGTTCTGCCACCTTTTGGGGCAGCTTTGGTGTTGAAAGTGATCTGATTTTGGTTACTAGGTTTTGGAAAAGAGCCTCTCTTTCCCCCTTTTTCTCTCTTTTTCTCTTCATCCCTTTTTCTGAGCTAATAAAATGGCTCACCAGCATTACAGATGTTAGTTCCCATACTGTCTTATCTGTCATTTCTGATTGGTTAATCACAGAGCGGAGTTCCTCTTATTGGGCCTGACACTCACTTGTTAATAATTCATTCCCCATTGCTGTTCCCCAATTACTCCATCTTCATTTCAGTGGTCAGGGATTTAACTCTCATCTGCCTGTATGCTGACACATGGTTCCCCACCCTTGTGTGTGTGTGAGGATGTGTCTGTTTGTGAGCGTGTGTTTTCAGTCCACTGAGTTCTTTGGTCCGGCTCTGATTTAAAGAGACCTGATGTCTCTGCATTGCTTTCATTGCCTCCATCCATTCCTTCAACCCCTCCTGTGATCACTGATTACCTCTCATCTCCACTCTGAGCTCATTCTGTCTGTTATTTGATGAAAGGAGGTTAGATGTACAAATAGGAGGAGGAGAAGAAGAAAAAGTGCCAAGGATATACAATTTTTCCTTGCCTGTACTAACAGGAGTGGGTAGAAAAAAATGTCTGTTACCAACGGACTAGCAGTCTTAGATCTTTGTGTTGTTGTGCAAATCCAATGACAATGTTTTTTTGTGGTTTCACACAATACTGGGTTTTTAAGATAAAAAATTGTGTTCATTTTAAAAACAAACAAAACTAATTGAAATTTTTAAAACCGAATCTAATATGGGCTATGGCCTGATTTTTTTTATTATTCCTTTTAGCAGCAGTTTTTTTATTTTATTTTATTTTGTTTATTATTGTTATTTATTTACTGTATTAAATCTAAATCCATGATTCTCTAGAATCAGCATTATTATAATCAAAATATATAAACAGGATTAAATTTATTCTAATGGCGTTTTTAGTATAGTACATTCAGTTTTAATGCACTCATTGCTATTCTTTTGGAAAAAAGTTAACCTGAAATAACTTTAAAGTACAATTAGGTAAATGCATTAATTGTCTTAAATAACTGTATATTTATTGCCTGAGATTTTGAAATGCATTTTCTTTTATTTGCTATGATAAACTTTTAAATGGATTTAAATAATAGCTTTTAATCTAGTAAAAACTGATGTGTTATCATACATGAAATATATATAGGGGTTTCAATAAACTAAGTATAAATTGTTTTACATTTCTTTTAAATTGAATGCATTCAGTACTGTATTCAGTACAGTTTAAAGATGCAAGTTTAAGGTGCAACTAACTGAAACTCACTTTATGCCATTAGATAATGTTTCTGTGGCATTGAATTAGGAATAATATGTTTTCTTGGGCATTTATTCATTAATTTACCCATATATCCATTCCACATGTGCCCTTCATTCAGTCCCCTCAGATTTAATGTAATATACAAACTCTGGCCTGCTCTGGTGGCTGTTAGCACAGTGACACATGTCTTTTCTGGAACCTCACTGGAACAGAAGTGCATTTCGCTAACTGTGCCAAGTGACATTGTGCCTCACCGCACCCCTCTTCCTCGCTAACCTGTGCTACCCCCCCAAACATGGACCGAATGACGCCCAGTCAGATCTCTCTTCACCTCTCAGTGCTCATCCGTTGTCATCTCAGCTTGTTGTGTGTAAACCGAGCGAGCGCTGTCTCAGAAAGCCTTTAAAACTCATTTGGTTTTCTTTTTTTGGTCTCCCAAAGCTTCTCCTTTGCTCTGTCTGTTGTAAACCCTTTTGTTTCTGTTCATTGCCAAAGCTCCACTCTAGGCTGGAGGGGCTCAAAGATGATCGCAGGAACCATAGGACCTTCGACTCGCGAGTAACTATTCCCAACCCACGCAAAAAAAGGAGCTGCTTCCATCCGCAAACTCTGCTTTGCGTCAGGAGTCCAAACTCCTTGCTTTACACTCTTCTTCTTCTCTCCTCGTCTCCGTTTCTTTTCTTCTCTCTCATTATCTTGTCTGTAGACGTCGCTCTTTCTAATGCTCTCTTTGTTTTATTAGCCGTTTAGTGTGTTGGAGTCTCTTGTGGACATTGAGTTCTGTTTCTTAGATCTTTTTTTTCTCTCCTGTTTTTCTGTTCCTTTTAAGTTTTATCTCCATTTAGATGCAGTGTTTTATTGCTGTTTGCTGTATGTGAGCTGCGCCTCATCGTTTTCTTCTTCCTCTTCCTGTCCTTTCCTAACTCTCTCTCTTTCTTTGCTCTGTGTCGATCATTGATTTGTCGTGTTGGTGCTAGTCTGTTGTAACTGGATCGTGAGTAGAAGGGATTTGGGACTTGCTTGTGTGTCTCCCCCTATAGGCCAGGGGCATTGCGTCTCAGCACGAAGGACACATAAAGGGCTGTTTTTAACGCTTTCATGCAGTAAATCAAAGACTTAATATCTATAAACTTCTGTCACTGTAGCCTCAAGTCAATGTGTATTTTTGCATGGAATTTGATTGCCCTCTCATACCATTACTCTTGGCCTAAGGGAACTCCATACTTTATGATACTTTGTATTGGTAGATTCCACAGTTACAGCTGAATGTATAATCAAATTTGCTATTATTATTATTATCTTAAAACATTCATGGCTCATTTGGAAAGAAATTCAGCTTAAAAGGGGTCAAAATGAAACTGGATGGGAGGGAGGGCTTGAATTGTGTTCCATAGTATGGAGCTGTTAAAGTCAACATGAAATCAGAATTCTCAATATTTTTATAATAAATGTTAAATAAATAAATGTTTTTTTATTTTTATTTCCTCTAAACTTATTTATCCTGATGTATGTTTTGACATTGTATTGTATGGAATTTCGTTTCCGTCAACGAACAAAAAATTAAATTAAAAAAAAGGTTCTTGGGACTTTTATCTCACAATTATAAAACTTAATTTAACATATTTTCTCGCAATTCAGAGATAAAAAGTCAGAATGGTTAGATATAAACTCCCAATTACGAGAAAAAAAGTCATAATTGCATGATATAAACCCGCAATTTTAAAGTCACAATTGTGCCTTTATATATCGCAATTTTGACTTTTGTTCTTAGAATTGTGAGACATAACCTCGCAATCGTGAGTTATAAAATCCAATTTTTAACAAGTGGAAAAAAACACTGATATGTTCTCAGGATTGGGAGTTTGTATGTATACAATGCAAGTTTTTTAATTCAGTGGCGGAAACGGGCTTCCGTATTATTGAGCTACTGTTGTAGATAAAGAAATTTCAATAAGATTTCATCAACAATATTAAATAGATTTGAAAAACAATACATTTGAAAAAGAAAGAAAGAAAGAAAGAAAGAAAGAAAGAAAGAAAGAAAGAAAGAAAGAAAGAAAGAAAGAAAGAAAGAAAGAAAAAGAAAGAAAGAAATAATACATATATGCATACATATTATTGGGATAAGTCGACCTGAACGTGATCTTTGACCTCCAAGTTTCAGTTCAATTTAAATGTATGTATTTTTGTATAGACAGTAGTATACTCACGTTTCATGAAACGGTCAAATCATGATGGATAAAAGCAAATATTAAACTACATTATTAAAGTAGAAAAATAACGAAAACAAAGCAAAAAACAGTAACACCTTACAATAATGCGTTATTTGTTAACATTATTTGATGTATTAACTAACATGAACGAACAATGATCAACACATTTATTACAGTATTGATTAATCTTTGTTGATGTTGGTTAATCAAAAGTTGTACAGTTGTTCATTATTAGTTCATGTTAAATTAAGAGTGCATTAACTAATGTTAACAAGCACAACATGTGCTTTTAATAATGCATTAGTGAATGCTGAAATAAAATGAACTAATATTAATAAATGCTGTAGAAGTATTGTTCAATCTTGGTTCATGTTAACTAATGTAGTTAACTAATGCACCTTATTGTAAAGTGTTACCAAAAAACATAAACATACAATTCCAATATTGCTAAACAATATAGTTTTGTGAGGTCACTAGTTTGATATGAATCGCCTGCATGTTTCTTTCACTCTGAGATGCATCACATTACAGCATTAAAATGTTTCATGTTGACTTTAATGTCTGGAATCGGGTTGTTTTGGATGCTAGAATGCTACCATGACACAACACTTTCCAGATTGCTACAGCATTTTTGTCATGACCATGATGATAATGATAATAATGGCAGTAGGACTGAAAATGTTGTTTTCAGTTTGTTTGTTTTCAAGCTAGTTTCTTTTGGTTGTTTTGTCTGAATGTGTAGATGATCATCCTGATCTTTATGAATCCTGTCAGTGGAATGCTAACTCTCCTGGACGGAGGATGGGGCTCCTTTTGTGCTCTAACTCATCATGTCTTTCTGTCTTTCTTTTCCCAATTCCTTTCTCTCTCTCTTCCTCATTCCCTCTCATTCTGTCTCTCTCTCTATATCTGTAGGTGCAGTCACGATGCAGCAGCAAGGAGAACATCCTGAGAGCAAGTGGGTGACCCTATTGTGTATTATCGGGATGATTGTGTGTGTGTGTTTAAGAGCGCGTTTAAATTCTCACTCTTTGTCTCAGGTCACAGTGCAGTGGATATCACCAAGGTAGCTCGGAGACACCGCATGTCCCCGTTTCCCCTCACTTCTATGGACAAGGCCTTCATCACTGTGCTGGAGATGACTCCTGTCCTGGGTACTGAAATTATCAACTACAGAGGTAAGACCCTTCGCTCATGACTAGACCAATGGGCTGTTTGCACCCAGGTAAACCACATGAACAAAAATAGCTAGGGATGTCAAAGGAATGTGAATATTAATGTTAAATCTAACGAAAGCAGTTTTTATAAAAAAATTTAAAATGTTTGATCTTGGCAAGTTATTAGTGAGCGCAAAATTTGGATATGTCAAAATATGGGATATGTACATTATGACTTGTGAGGTAAATTTAGGATAATAGACCTGCAGCTGAAATATTAAGAGACTGTTCATGGCTAAACAACTTCAGTAGCATTAAATAAGTCCTCTACAATCAAATAAGAACAAAGTCAATATTAATGTATTCAATTTAAAAATCATGCTATGAAGGTAGATTTTTCGCTGAAAAAATACAGATTGCCTTAAAATTTGTGCAGCATCGAGTAAAAAATTAATAAGTTGCAAAATGTTAACTCAAAAATATGATACTATGAAGTTCACAGAGTTTATTTATGCATGTTTTTAGTATTAACAATGCAGACTCATTGACCCCCAAATCAGCATTACTGCCATCATTTATTCACCCTTATGTTGTTACAAAGCCTTAAGACTTTTTTTTTTCTTTCTTCTCGCTCCTTTCCATACCAAACAAAAGTGCAGACCAAGAGAACTAAAAATACTCAATATGACTACTTATCAAGAATATCTATATATATAGGGATACAGAAAACACGTGCTATCATGAATTCTCCTTTTGTTCTACACAGAAGGAACGTCATATTGGTTTTGAAAGAACCAAGGCTGAGTGAATAATGATTTTTGATGAACTGTCTTTTTAACATGAAGTACTTTCCTTCTGATGGTACCAAAATGAGTTTTCATTGGCTGTTGGACTGTGTTCTATATAGGCCAGTAAGTGCTGAAGGCATATAGTCACCAAGCCCTTTGCTTTGCAGGCTTTCAGCTTTTGCTTTTTTCATCTTCCATGCCTGTAGCTCCTCATCTGTCACACATCTGTTCGTTTGGTTGTTTCTTTCACCCCATCGTCTTTCTAGCTTTAATCTTGTCGCTCGTTCCATCCGGCCGTCTTCTGTTGTTTTTTTAACTCACTGAGTTCTCTGAAGCTTTGATGCCATTGTGATCATCCGAAGACAGATCCCGTGGTCAGTTTCCATGCGAATCCAGGCCTTCTTTCTGTATTTCCGTGAAAAGCTATGGAAGATTTGCTCAATCCACATGAACATCAGGAGCGGTCCAGTACCACTGGTTAGATTACATACCATGGTTTTTGGTTTACTTTATAGTCGGCACTCTGACAAAGCCCATGCTATTCTTTTTGATGGCTCTTCTTTAGTTTTTTATGGCCATCACTAACAGGGCAGCCACCCTTGTATGTGGATGTGAATTGTGCCACCAAGTCGCAGGGCGTTAATTCCAGTCCATGTGGTGGGGGACAGCGGGATTGCCCATGTGGTAGCTAAATGTGCCCAATGCGTCTGGCAGGGCCCAATGCAGGTGACTTGGCCCCTCCAGCACGAAAAGGCGTCTGGCGCCAGAATGGCGCAAGTTGGCGGAAAATTCCTCTCTGTACTGGCGCCGAAGCAAAGGCAGAGAGGAGAGCCCTGGCCAGTGCCGCCCACACCCCAAAGTATAACACAGGTCAGTGTGCACCATTACCCAGCACTTTCATGTCCGGCGCACATCTTCGAGCATGCCCGATGCTCATCTGGCCTCAGTAATGTGTGGAATACTCATCCATGCCAAAGCGCCATTTCACCTCCAGACCAGCAAGGGGCGATTAAGAGTTTTTCGCAACTGTTGATGAGAGGGTGGGAAAATAACCTCATGTTAAGGACTTATATATGTATGGCTGAATCACAGTTCACGAAAAGTTAAGCAAAAAATTTAGCCCGTCGATTGTAGGCGGATATGAAATTGTGATGAAAATTGCATCTTGTGAACCATTGCAGACAAATCCATTTGCGTTGCATTCAGTGATCCATCCAATTAGACATAGTATGCTGCTCGAGCATCTTTTGAGATATACATATATTTTTACGCGACAAACTATTACGGATAGTATGTCGAATTGGGATTCAGCTTATAAGAGGCAAGTGATTCACTGGAATGTTTTGTTTTCCTTGAGCTTGTTCCACTGATTTCAACATGTCATGGTTGTCATTAATAGTCAAAGAAAAGAATCATGTTCCATGTTTGGCTGGATCCATTTGGTTTATCCACGGAGAATGGCCTCGTTTGGAAGAGCTTTGTTCTCATTTTTTTGCGTTCCAGTTCATTTGCCCACGACTGCTGCTATGGAAGTCAGTGAACTCATCAATAGTGATGCGTCACACAATGGTTAGCGATGGCAGTGTGCTAGCGTACAAAAACCAAGAAAAATTCCCAACCTAAAACAAACATTCAATAAGCAAGCTTTTCTGACATCTCCTCTTTTCATAAAAGCCACCAGCACCTCAAACACTGTGCCTTCAGTAACCATGTGTAGAGCTTCGCTGTTTCCTGACAGATAAAAATGATGGATTTTCAGCTCAGTGCGAGCACAAGGAGGGCAGATCCAGATCAGCGTAAATAGAGGAAATATCCTCACCCAGCCAAGTAATGTCGGACATAAATTTCTGAAATGCGTTGTTCATACAACAAGATGGGTGTAAGTTATGAGCGGCTGTCTGTTTTAAAACCTCTCGCTGTCACCTCGGTTAATAAAATGAATTTAAAATGTATAAATGGTCTCAGCCTTGGAGAAGATTGCCCATTTAGAGTATGCTGAGGTGGAACTGTCTGCTCTGCTGAATGTTGATGTACAAGTAAGAGTTTCCGATGCACCAGTATAAATTACCAATAGCCAATACTGTAGGTTAGCAGATATTGCGGTTTAAATTAGTTACCATTCAAAGGTTTTTGATACGGAGTCTCTTATGCTCAGAGACTGAATTTATTTAAGCAAAATACAGTAAAATCTATAATACTGTAAAATAAAATTTTGTAAAATACTTAAAAATGATTTCTAGTACCCATCACTCCAATCTTCAGATACTTCAGTAATCATTCTAATATGCTGATTTAGTATCATTTTTTATTATTATCAACATGAAACCATTTGTGCTACTTAATTTTTCTAAACACGGTGGGGATTTTCAGGATAGGTAGCGTATGATTGGCAGATGCATGATGGCTTATTCTTCAGTTACAGAAATATTTCTGTCCCTTTTAAAGAGGCTTAAAAAACGGTTACAGTTGTCCTTTTTTTAGCATGTTTAGAAATGTATATTTAAAATATGTTAAAAATTGTTTTTTGTACTGTACGTTTTTAAAAATCTTGTTGAAATGTCTTTTTCCTAAAACTAATCCAATTCTCATATATATTTTTGTTCTTTTTATTATATGTATAATATATTTTATAATATTTTTTTTTCCCCCAAAATGTTTATTTGATTGATTTATTATTATTTAAGTTTAAAATGAGTATTTTGGAGTGCAAGGTAACAAAGATTACATCACCTTCAGAATTAGTTTCAGGAGCCCTGCTTGAGCTTTCATTTCAGACGACAGCATTTGTTATGGACTTCAGGCTTACATGTGGTCTCTTTACGGGCCTGTGCTCGGCTGTGTTGAGTAGATCTGGGCTTGTTGTATTGTAGCTGCAGGGAATTGTTGCAGTTTCACGGTGACTGGGTTGTCAGCGTTCTGTGATGCGCGCTTGTGTACTCATCTCTCTGTGTAGATAACACCGTACCCATCTGTTTGATCTCCCAATCCAGACACGCGCTATATTTAGAGCCTCGTCAGATGTGCTGTTTTAGAGAAATAAGTCTTTTCTAATCAGCCTCCCACCGAGGAGAGGCCTCATTAGCATCAGCTCGTTCTCTCTCTCATTCGCATGCTTTATCTCTACAAGAGCGCCTTTGCACTCTCTCGTTCTTTTCTTTTTCTGTCTCTCTTTATTCTCTCTCTCTCTCGCTTTCCTTCTGGCTCTCCCTGATTCTTTATTCCTTCCCCTCTTTCTCTCTCTCTGTCTGCCATCTCTCTTTTCTCTTCTTCTTTTCGTGTGTGGGAGGGCGCTTGTTGCTCCCCCAAGAGATCTCAGGCTTTGTGTGCAAGTATAAGTGTGTGTTCACGTTACACTGTGTGTTTGATGCTCAGAGGAAATGGCACATCTGTGTTTCAGGGCACACTCTTAGCCACCTTTCCTACCCCTTTATTTAGACTATGTGTGAATTTCTCCACTTTCATATGTAAGCATGAAATATTTAAAATTCGACCACTGATGTATGCACTTTATAACTAATTTAAATACATTCCTGGACATATTGCATTGTTCTAAATTGATTGGATCTTCTAGATTTTGACAATAACATTCAATAAACAAAACAATAATCATATATATTTTTTCTAAATCCAAATTATAAGATATTTTTATGGGTTTTCTTTTCGTAGCAGTGCTAGCTACAGAACACAAAGCAAATCATTTTGTAGTAATGTGTATGTATACAAGGTTAACAGGTTTGTCAGTTAGCAGTATGCTAAGCTCGCTAGCTAAATGACTACTGCATGCAAAGGTAGCTTCAAATTAGTTTTCTGTAAAGCCTCTAGTTGTAAAAACACTCAAATTTAAGTTCCCGAAGAAATGGGATAACTTAAACTTTTTTTGTTTTGTTTTGTTTCAATATGACAGGTTTTTAAACTGTGGTATCTTTTTAACGTTTTGTTATAGCTAATGCTTTTCCTGCTGAAAAAAGCCAATATATGCTGGTTACAGTGGGTAGGGAAAGAATTCAGAACCCCTTAATTTTTTCACGATGTTATATTGTAGCCATTTGCTAAAATCATTTATGTTCATTTTTTTTATCTCATAATTGTACACACAGCACCCCGTATTGAAGGAATAGGAAGGGTTCTGGTCGTCCTAAACATCTTCCATTTAAGGATTATGGAGGCCATTGTGCTCTTAGAAATCTTAAGTGTAGCAGATTTTTTTTGTAACCTTGGCCAGATCTGTGGCTTGCCACAATTCTGTCTCTGAGCTCTTCAGGCAGTTCTTTTGACCTCATGATTCTCATTTGCCCTGACATGCATTGTGAGCTGTAAGGTCCTATATAGACAGGTGTGTAGCTTTCCTAATTAAGTCCAATCAGTATAATCAAACACAGCTGGACTCAAACGAAGGTGTAGAACCATCTTAAGGATGATCAGAAGAAATGGACAGCACCTGAGTTAAATATGTGAGTTTCACTGCAAAGAGTCTGCATACTTATGACCATGCGATATTTCAGTTTTTCTTCTTTAATAAATCTGCAAAAATGTCAGCAATTCTGTTTTTCTGTCAATATGGGGTGCTGTGTGTACATTTAATAAGGAAAAAAAATCGAATTAACTTGAATGATTTTAGCAGCAATATAACAAAGAGTGAAAATTTTAAGGGGGTCAGAATACTTTTCATACCCACTGTAGGCATGTTTTGATGCTGGTTTATGCTGGTTCTTTGCTGGTTTCAACGCATACCTAACCAGCATTATGCTGCAGATATAGATATTCTTACAGTACATGCATATAACCATAGCTGCAGACTATTCCAATATGAAGGAAAGCTTACTTTCGGCCTGTAGAAACCGAGGTATCTACGTATATATCTGTAGCTTCTGCGAAGCGTGATATAATTCACTGATATGATGGCTAATACACCAAAGGACCTTTTTCACGCTCCGCCTTCGATAATCAGAAGCTTCGTGTAGTGTAAAATATCTTCCGCTGTAGTTTGTGTGAATGCACGTAGCATGGGGATGTTGTGATTTCTAAATAAACAATTCACCAAAGATGTTTTATCAAAATATGTTAACCACAGTTTTCCATCATTAATCAGGTATTATGTAATGAGGAAAAATGTTTCATGATTTAAATGGGAGCGCTAAGTGTATGAATTTACAGTGCTTCAGAGAGTGACCAGCTTTTTACTTAAGAAATGCAAGAAAACCGTAGAAGCATATCACGATAAAGAGGCAAGCTCATAAAAAAATTAACAAAAATTGATGAAAGACTGGGAATGTAACATATATCCTCTGGGTTTGGGCGCATTGAATAGCATTATAATGTAGATCAAATATGGAGATGATTAGTAGGCCTAAACAATGCACAATAATAAAACTATAACATAAAAATTTAAATGAAAACACTGAATATTACGAGTATTTCTCCAATGTGACCAGTCGCAGGCAGATTACTCATTAAATATATCGCAACACCGACAACGCTTACAAACGGCTCACTTGCACAGTGTTTCACAGCAAAATGGAATATTACACATATGGTATCATCTACTATTAAATAAGTGATTTTAACAGAGAATCTGACCAAGGCTGCTTATGTTACTGCTGAAGAAATACAGTGTTTTAATGTTATTGTTCATAGTGCCATTTTTATTGTTGTAATTATTGCTCAATGTACTGTTATCATAAACACTTTTTAAACACAGATTTCATTGCTCTTTAATGTGATGATATTATTTGTATGTCATTCTTGCATTTTGTTAAGTAAAAAAAAAAACGCGCCTGTCTCTGAATGTGGATAGCGTATAAACACAGCATGCCTCGTGCGTTCATGAAATAAGCGTCAGAATATCATGACAACATTTTTCCTCGTTTCATCATACCTGATTAATGCTGCAAAACTGTGGTTAATGTGTTTTGATGAAACATCTATGATGAATGTTAATCACAACAAATAAACCCGTGCTATGGGTATCGCCATTCATTCAGGCTACAGAGGAAGTGATTTTACACAACTAGCTTCCGGTTTTCAAACACGGCGCGTGAAAAAGGTCCGTTAGAGGAAAGAGAAAATATGCTTTGAATAAAAAATAACCTAGACTATAATACTTTTAAGGAATATGGTGTATTAATTTGCTCCTGTGCTTGAATGCAGGGTTAGCATGCAGGTTTGTTAGTTAGCGGTATGCTAAACTTACCTTTACCATACAAACTTAGAACATAAAGTAGCTTTTGATTGTAATGTTATTAACATGCTTTGTGTTGATTGAGATAATGTTCATCTTCATCTGCATCAACTCCTCTGTTACTCCTTTAGTTCTTACTTAACATTGTATGGCTGCATGAGTGCATTTGCTTTCCCATATTGCTTTTGCTGGCCTCTACTTTAGGTACATGTCCCTTTTTTACTTTTACACAGAAGTTTACTTTTTTATTGTATTGATGATTGTATTGTGTTCATCAGACTTTTTTCCTGTTTCTGCGTTTGTAGATGGAATGGGTCGAGTTCTGGCTCAGGACGTCTACGCCAAAGACAACCTGCCTCCTTTCCCGGCATCAGTTAAAGATGGCTACGCTGTACGAGGTGAATACCCCTTACTGCAAAATTGCTCAACCAGTGGCAGTGTTCTTGCTGAAACCATGTTTGGTCTGGAAATTTTCTTCTGCATTTAATAGCAGAGCCATCACATAACTGATTATGTAAAAGCATATCCTGCCCATAAACACATTTTTGTTTACAAGTCTTAAGGCTAGTGCACACTGCCCCAACAATTACCAGAGAGCACAAACCCTCATAGAATGTTTAACAAGTCTAATTATCGTATTCCTGGGATGGAAAACAGTTTTGCTGTTTAATATTTGTACACAAATAATAATTTTTTCCTCAGTATTCTTTGCATTGATAAAAAGTTAAAAAAAAAAAGAAATAATAGTTTGCATTTGTAACACTGTAAATGTTTTACTGTAAATTTCATGCAACCTTTTTAAATTAAAAAATCATTTATTTTTATTATTTTTTATTTTTTTTTAAGTTAAAACTTACTGATATTAAAATATAACAACCTTATTTTTTTTCTTTCTTTCTTTCTTTTTTTTTTTTTAATAAATAACCATCATGATCACATTCTTTAAAACTGTAAGCCCTTTGAAAATGACTAAATTAGTTGATCTTTTTACTGTTTTTCAGCTGCTGATGGTCCTGGTGATCGCTTCATCATTGGAGAGTCTCAGGCTGGGGAACAGGTGAGTTAAACAGAAAAAAACTGGAACTAGTTTTCGTACACTGTTATAAAAACCTTACATGAACATAGCCTCTTTCCCTCACACATACACTGGAAATGCCTGCTTTTGCACTGGCACCTTGTGTCTGCAGGAGACTTGTGTGCTCAGATGGCAAGAAAACTCAGACTCAGTGAGCGTGTTTAATGAGTGCATTAAACACACACACTTACAGGCAGAGAGAGAAAGAAGGGAGATCCCTGTGGGCTGTGTGCAGCAGAGTGCAGGCCAGCGCTCCTGTGCTCATGGCTGACATACACAGCTCTGTCTAGAGACTGTGTTTGCATTCGAGTCATGGGTCGTTTTGTTGTGTTCTCTGCTAATGCCATATGGCTCTGGTATGAATAATAATGTACAGTATATGATGTCATTAAAAGTAACACTATGAGAAGGATGCACATAGGCGGAGGGTGAACCAACTCCAGGGTAAGGCTAAAAACAGCCAAATGCATTAAACAATGTATACCTGTCTTTTTAGGCAAGAACCAATCATAGGGTTCATGTAGGCTAATAATACACACATTTAATGGGACAGAATTTGTATTGAACAAGATTACAATTTAATTAACAAAATAATAATTCTAAATAGATTTTTTTATAACATTTCTTTTCCATGGTTATTCAAACAGCAAATTAATTATACATGTGATATTATCACTAACTTTGATCTATCGCAAACACTTTATCAAAAATAAATAAATACAATAAATAATAGAGCAAATGATAATAAAAAAAGATTGTTCGATTGCGCAGTTACGGGTATAACCAACAATTGACGCTCCACCGATTAACCCTTAACCAACAAGATTATTTTAAATTAGACTAAATTAGAATTACAATTACTAATCTGTTTTTCATGGACTCATCTTACAAAAGCAAACACCAGGATTCGCATGGTCCTATATCACATCACGCCCCTATTTTAAAAAAAATAAGCGGTTAAAATGAACGTCTCTACGCGCAATACTGAAAAAACGCCTAATGTAATACAGGGTGCAACGTGAGCAAACTTAATGTCATAATCGACACTGCCTATTAGTTTGGCATTTTTGTCCAATTTAGTGAAATTTTTCTCCCAAGTCCACTCGGCCAGGGGAAGGCTAAGCCTTACACACGCCCCGTCTATGAGGATGCAACAGTACTGTAGTTTTCCTTCACACCACAGATATCTGATACAGTGGTTTAAGTTTTTTTTCTCTCTGTAGCCCACGCTTACAGTAATGCCAGGACAAGTGATGAGGGTGACGACCGGTGCTCCTATCCCATGTGGTGCAGACGCTGTAGTGCAAGTGGAAGACACAGAACTGCTACGAGAGTCTGAAGACGTGAGTGTATCACATTCTTAACCTGCACATTCTTCACATTTTAGTTCATGTATTAAAAAAACTGACTTAGATTTCTAATAAAAAAACTAATTTGAAATCAACCAAATCCATAAAAGAACAAAGCATATTTTATAAAAGATTTCTACCTTTGAGGATGCTCCTAATTTAGTTTGTTTTAGCTAGCTTCCTGGGGCCATTTCCATGTTTTTTGTCCCAAAAGTGAAATATGCATCATTCAAAGTATAAGACAATTATAAAGGAAACAACCAAATGTATTTAAAATTTAGAAAACAACACAAGGATTTAATCAAAGCATAATTACAATAAATTATAAAGCTGTATTTGTATCGTATTAATTTAATATGGAGGAAAACACTAAAAAACACCACACAAACATACTTCTAAACAGTGTCTCGCAGTTTGTCATTAAAATGAAAGTCCAGGGTTGTTCATGTACATGGCTCGGTCTGGTTGGTTATGAATTATAGGGTACAGAGGAGGTGGAGGTCAGGATCCTGGTTCAGGCTCGTCCAGGACAGGATATCAGGTGAGTGGGACTGCAGTTTATTTCCTCGAAAAGTGGCATAGACATTTTATAACTGACAAAATATTTGACTAGTTTATTACAACAATCTATAAATGCAACAAAATGTTTTACTGCAGAAGCCAACAAGCGCCCTTGTTGTTTTTGAAACTGAAGCTGATAAGTCCATTTTAGTTAATCGGCAAGCTGTGTTGAGGTCAGGTGACAAGGTTGCTTTCACTTTGAAAAGACATGCTATCTGAGAGGAGTTTCGAGGGTGGATAGTTTAGACAAGCTTGATGAACCCATGTATCTTCTGTGGAGCAATAAAATGAAGTTCTGTTTTTGCAAATGAACTCTTCATTTGTTTTTTTTTACCATTACTGTTTTTTCATCTCCGTATCCATTCATTAAAGTCCATTTCCCCAGAAGTATTCACATTCATGTTTAAAATCTTCTTATGTTTACCAGGACTGATTTTTATTTGATCAAAAATTCAGTTTAGTACTGTGAATATTATTACTATTTAAATAAAAAATTGTATTTTAATATATTTTAAAAGGTAAATAATGTATGTGCTTCATCAGCCATTACTTCAGTCTTTAGTGTCACGTGATTATTTAGAAATCTTTCTAGTATGCTGATTTAATGACATATTTCTTATTATTTACGATTATTCATTTTGTAAACAGATTTGCTGCTTAAAATTTTAATATTTCATTCATCCAGAAAAGTGTTCAGTGTACAAAAGTGTACGTACATGTATCATGTTTTGATATTTGATGATGTGACTAAGCATTATTTCACATTTCACCTTTTTCCACGAGGAATTAATTAGTCTGTTTGAGTAATAAAAGCTGGTATTATTACACACAGGCCTATAGGACATGATATCAAGCGTGGAGAGTGTGTGCTGGCTAAGGGCACTCACATGGGTCCATCTGAGATCGGCCTCCTGGCCACGGTAGGAGTCACCGAGGTGGAGGTACAGAAATTCCCAGTTGTAGCAGTCATGTCCACTGGCAATGAGGTAGGATTTGTTTGTGGGTTGCTTTGTTACTTTTATTTGCCCGTGGTGATTTAAAATGTGTTCGACCGCATTTATGTATGTTTATGTATGCAGTTGTTAAACCCTGAGGATGACCTTCACCCAGGCAAGATCAGGGACAGTAACCGATCCACACTGTTGGCCACCATTCAGGAACACGGCTATCCCACCATCAACCTCGGCATCGTCGGAGACAAGTCAGCATCCCTTCTTTACCACACACACACACACAGAGTCAGCTCTACACATGTCTAAATCTTTCCAGCCTCAGCACTCCTCTGAAACTCCAGCTCATATATTAGAATCGATACAAGATCATACAACGTCTCAGCAGAATTTACTGAAAGACAGCAGTTCCTGCAGCATTCTGAAGTATTTTTCCACCTTTAGTTGTGTGTGCATAGGGTTGTATAGATGTATAGAATGAATAAGGAGCATGTATAAAAATACAAGCAAATACAAATAGGTTAACTATAATACATCAGTGATGTAATTAAAAACTTACTCTTTTTCTGCATTCATCTGAAAGACCTGTAATGTTTATTTGAAGTCAGTAATGCTTTGTTGTGCTGTCACGCTGAACTTAATAACATACTGATTATATTATTAAATCATAATAGTAAGTTAAATTTATTTATATAGCACCTTTCATAGACAAAAAGTCACAAAGTACATTAAATATAAAAATATAAAAACAATCAAATAAAAACAAAAAATATAATATGTACATTAGGTTTTATTGACATTTAATTTATTTGATGAAAAATAACTTTTATTGTAATATTTAACCATTTAATAATTATTTTTAATTTTAATATAATTTAAAATTAACCTTTAGTAATAATTTTAATATTCTGATTTGGTGCTCAAATATGATCTATTTCTTTGTACATATGTTTCTCATCAGGATAAATAGAAGATTTAAAAGAACTAAAAAAATTTTTTAATTTATTATAAAAAAAATTTTTGTAAAAAGCCTTTAGGTTTAATCAACTAAATGTGTCATTAATAAAATAACAACTATTAAATTCAGCATTTACATTTACATTATACACAACATAACAATTTTTACTTGACCAATATGTGAGTAATAGCTTTAACAAAGAAAATAATTGCAAGTGATTTGGCATGGTCATGTTTTGTAACCCCCTGCAGCCCAGACGACCTGCTGAACGCCCTAAATGAGGGAATTAGTCGTGCTGATGTCATCATCACCTCCGGGGGCGTTTCCATGGGTGAGAAGGTCAGTTGATTAGAGTTGTCTGGAAGTGCTGTGGTCTAATGAAAGGTCACATGCTTGAAATGTGCGAGCTTCTCAATACAGGAATGTGGCCTCACAGATCAGTCTGCTTCATGTGAAGAGGATTCCATCGGTTTACACAGAGAACATAAGATCTCAGGGCAAAACTGTTAAGAGCTTATACTGCAGGGCACCGTATGTTTTACTGCCATCAAGTGTTTCTGCTTGTTTCTTGTCACAAAGCAGCATTTGTTAACCTGACCTTTTATTTTGGGTCTTTGGCTGGGCAGCAGTGCACTGACTGCCTGTTGCTCTTGATTTTCCACCCTATTAATTAAAGCTCCTTAATTACCTGATGTTCCACTTCACCAGGCGCGGATAGATGTTGTTTTCCTACATGAGAGGAGAAACGCAAACTCTAACGTTAATGGCTGTTTGTTTTTTTCAGGACTATCTGAAGCAAGTGCTGGATATAGACCTCCATGCCCAGATTCACTTCGGTCGAGTTTTTATGAAGCCAGGGTGAGTGAGAGAAGCAGTCTTTACTCATGCAGAGCCAGACTTGTCTGGATGGGGCGGCACTGGTGTGAGGGGAGGTGTTCGGTTGAGAAAAACTTGTTTTTTTTAATTGTGAACAAACTGCCTTAATACTATTTGAAGGATTTAATGCCATGACCTAAGAAATGTTGGCAACGCCAAAATGTGGATAAGAACCAGTGCAGCCAGACTCCCAAAAGTTGCAAAGTACCACATCAATATATCATTTTTTCAGCTTTTGCCTTTTTTGTGTGCAGTATGCATTAGATGGTTAGTGAACATATGCATCTGGTTTAACTAAGACAAAGCAGTGTAGACCGAAAAAAGACCTAAATATTATTATTTCATTGCTAATTTAATATTATTAACTTATTATTATAGTAATTATGAATATGAATACATTTTTTATTACATTTAATATACATACATTTATATTTAGCCTTTATTTTTCCTTAAGTTTTTGTTTTAGTAATTTTAGTGCAACTAATACTTATATTTTATTTAAACTTTATTTTAATCAACAATATATTTTTTTTGGAACAGTCACTGCTCATCTGGGTAATTCTGCATAAATGACCACTCATACAATTAACTCATACAGTTAATTTATATATCTTGTAATACTCCTGCAACAATATAACAGTATTAAAACTGAAGTCCTCTGAGATTATATTTACTGCCATTTTTAATTGAGTTACAGGATGGTTATAGTTATTTTTGTATAAAACAAGATAACCTGAGTCTGCAGTGACACAATAGAACTAAAATTAGGAAACATCTGACTGCCGTGATTGTCCAATCAGAATCAAGTACTCAGAGAACCCGACTGGATATCATCACTTACAAATTAGTCCGGTGTAGTCTGTTTAAAAATGTTTTTGGTTATTGCTGGCATGTAGAATATCAATGCTTTATTCTATTTCTATTTCAGTTTGCCTACTACATTTGCCACCTTAGACATTGATGGTGCCAGAAAGCTGATCTTCGCCCTTCCAGGTACAATATGATGTGTATTTGACATAGTAAGTGTGTATGTAAACAAATGGAGAAGTTTTGACAGGAAGAGTGTCTCAGAGGTGGAACGGTTACAAATTTACACAAATGAAATCACATGCATACACAAACCCATGCGACCGAGTTTCCTCTTTCTCCCACACACTGTATGTATTGTACTAATTACAGTACAACAACTTCTTTTATTCTAGCTATTTACATAAAGTAACATATCTATATCTCCAAACCAAATGGTCCCTTCTCCATTTAATAAGCCCACGGTTACCCACCTGCGTACCTTTCTGTGAGCCTGCATCTCCCTGCTTGCCCATCGGTCCGAAACAACTTTCCCAGGCTTGCCCCCACCCCGAGCCAACTGTACTCCCACCTTGTGCCTTCAGAAACCAGGTGGTGGAGGCAGTGGTGACAGTGGCGATTTCTATATTCCCCTTCAAAGGTAATTTCACCTACAGAGACACAGGGCCGACTCTTCTGGAGACTGTGCCCCTGAGTGACAGCGAGGCCAGCAGACTGCCTGTGCCTCCTCCCACACGAGGAAGTAGGTGCTCTTAATTCAGGAAATAAGCCCTGTCTTCAGTCCGAGCTCAGAAAACGGAAATGGACTTGAAATTTTGACACCAAACCCTAATTAACCATGTAACACGAAAACTCATTTTAGTGCACTTGGGCTCATTTGGAACCAGTATGTAATAATTACTACTGACATTACAAGATGAAAACCTGAAAAGGCCTTGTCTAATCTGCAGTAACAACCACAATGAAACATAGGAATAATATTTTTGTTCTGATTTTCCAATGTGACGCTTTCTGTTCTGTTTTCTGAGAGAAGCCTTGTGTTTTTGCTTTTTTGCGTCTGTGGCGCTCCTTGTAGCTATTAGTTCTGTTGCATTCTCCCGAAGCCCTTCCGTTTTGTGTACCGTGATGTGGCTTAGTGTCTTGAAACTGCTGTTTGTCTGATGTAGTGCTGTCCTCCTTTTGCTTTCAATGCCCTTCTTCCCTTCCTGTTGATGTGGTGGAGGGCACCTCTGCATTTGATACACTCTTCTTTCTTAGCTGGTTTCAGCAGTAGGTACACATTTGTCTTATCAGAGAGCATTGGGTTGTTTTCACACTTTATTTGATTGCTTTGGTACCACCCAGAGTTCAATTCCATCCCTAGTATTAATGGGCTTCGAGCTGTACATGGGCACGAATGTACGTTTGCATCATCAGTGTGAGTGCAACTTTCACACCAACAAGACAAACTGAAATCTTGGTGTCAAAAAGATTCTTTAAAGAGGCAGTTGACCCGGAAATTAAAATGTTGTCACTATTTAATCACCCTTGTGTTGCTACAAAGCTCGTGTGACTTTTCTTTTTCTGTAGAAAACAAAAGAAGAAGCTGAGCAAAATGTTAATGCTGCTATTTTTAATTTAATGATGTTAAGGTGTACAGAAAGAAACTAATTAGTAGCTTAATTCATCATGGAGACATGTCCATAAAGATATACTATATATATATATAATTTCTTGAACATTCTATTCACCAAAGAATCACGATTTCTTCAAAAATATTATACAATACAACCATATTCAACACTGATAATAAGAAATGTAACTTGAATCTTACAAATCAGCATATCAGTTATTTCCGAAGAATCATGTGACCCTGAACACGGGATTTATTTTTAAATTGTAACGCTTTTTCACACTATTACTGTTTTCACTGTGTTTTCGATCAAATAAAAAATTAGGTTTAAGATCTGTGAAAGATTTTCAACAAGTAATAGTTAAAATTGCTGTCAGTTGCTTGATTTCAAGTTTTGGGGTTACTTTTATGGTGTTTTGTTGCTGTGTACTTGAATTTTATAAGTAAAAGAGCAGCGTAAACATTACGCTAAATGTCTTCTTTTGTGTTCTCTGAAACAAGATCGGACAATTTTGGAACAACATGAGGGTGAACAAATTACAGAATTAACATTTGGAAGTGAACTGTTGCTTTAAAGACATCAGGAAACAAACTGAGTTCCTGTCTACAGAACTACAGATGATCCACAGTTCAGAGACTTTCTGCCCCAGACCTCCACCCCTACCCCAAACCGTAAGCCATAGTCTTCACCTCAACACTTGTCTCTTCTTTCTGTCTCAGGTAACCCAGTGTCAGCTGTTGTAACCTGTAACCTCTTTGTTATCCCTGCATTAAGAAAGATGCAAGGGATCCTGGACCCACGGCCCACCATCATCAAAGCCAGGGTGAGTGTGGCCAATAAAGCTCATGTTCTTGCAATGGTGGATAGTAGTATAGAGTATTTTTACTTCAAGTTCATTTTTTAAGTATCTTTTTTTTGTTGTTAAATGTTTTATTGTGGGAACCTTTCAAAAGCATTACATTTGATAAGAACGTATCATTCCTTGTTGATTCGAACAGAAGAAATCACCAGCTCTGAGACGTGATAGCGATGCCCGATTTGTGAAGAAAATGATTCTTTAATTGAACCTGTTAAATAGGATCGCATATCACAGTTCATTTACAAATTAGACAGTTTCGAGCTTTTCTTGAATCAACAACTCACTGATTTAATGATCCAGTCAGAGAAGCCAAGAACCAGGAGATCCTTTAAAGCTTAAGTGTGTGCACAACTAATAGCTTGAAAAGAAAGCCACTAATACCACATTTTTAGATTGATACAAAAAATAAAACTGTTAAAATCATATTTTGGTCATGACCATCACCAGTTGTTTCATTTTGGCCTTGAACTTCAACTTAAATTGGCTGTAAACTGTTTAAGCACACAAATTATATGGATTAATATGTGTTTGTGTGTGTCTGTGTGTGCATCCAAAATAAAAGTGTGTGTGTGTGTGTGTGTGTGTGCACTGTCTATTTATTATGTATAAATAAATACACCCACATGCATGTATATATTTGGGAAAAATATGTTATGTTTATATTTTAAATATATGTTTATATAATGTAAATTATATAAATATATGCGTAAATATTTTTGAAAATGGATAGTGTGTGTGTATTTATATATACACAGTACACATGCATATATAATTTAAACAAAAACTTTTATTTTAAGGTGTGATTACTCGTGGTTAATCGTTTGACAGTACTCATATTATTATTATTTTTTTGCCCGTGCATCTTCTCTGCTGCCATAGCAGTTTTAAATGTTATAAAACTAGTATTCTGCTCAAAATAGCATTTTGCCTTTGTCTGTTTTTATAGTGTGTGTTTATACTATTTGCCAACACACATTTTAATGCATTTTTCAACACTATTTTCTTTTTCATCAGTGTTTGATTTTATTTTCACTTGTTTGCACATTTAAAATCAGTAACTAACAATGATGTTTGATGCTGCATGACAAATTTTGTAAATGAAATTTAAGATATTTTTCTTACTTATAAATCAATAGTCTGCGTACATCATAGAGAATGGAGTTTATAAAATTACAAAACAAGCATTCATCAATTAGTACTTTTTTTTTTTTTAATTATGATTGCAAACAATTATCGGGAGGAGCATGCGCAGGTAATTAATCAGCCAGCTCCTTGTCCCGCTATTCATCTTATTACCTCATCATCCTATCAGAGTAAGAGATACTATATACTGTAGATACTTTCGAACTCGTGAAATGCGTTAAAAAACAAAACCTTTTGCACTTTTACTTGAGCAAAATTGATATGTACTTTAACTGGAGTAATGTGTTATTATGGTATCTGTGCTTTTACCACAGTGCTTGAATTCCATTGTGTCTCTGCTGCGATGTCATGAGTATGTGTCCTTTTCTTGGCAGCTGTCCTGTGATGTAAAGTTGGATCCACGTCCAGAATATCATCGCTGTATACTGACATGGCACCACCAGGAACCACTTCCCTGGGCACAGAGCACAGGTATACATAAATAACTAGTTATGTATGTATGTGTGTGTGTGCATATATATATATATATATATATATATATATATATATAGCTTGCTAATGACTTATTTGTATGCAAAAAAGCAAGTAACACCCTGCTTTGCTTGACAGGAAACCAAATGAGTAGTCGGCTGATGAGCATGCGCAGTGCCAACGGCCTTCTGATGTTGCCGCCGAAAACAGAGCAATACGTGGAGTTGCACAAGGGTGAAGTCGTGGACGTCATGGTCATAGG
This sequence comes from Enteromius thamalakanensis, assembly GCA_032357475.1. Classification (NCBI taxonomy): domain Eukaryota; kingdom Metazoa; phylum Chordata; class Actinopteri; order Cypriniformes; family Cyprinidae; genus Enteromius; species Enteromius thamalakanensis. The sequence continues at coordinate 13,423,540 of JAUCMT010000036.1, forward strand.
ACGGCTATGATGTCATCTTAAGGGGACAGACCAAGTACAGAGCAAGAAAGTGGTGCATGTCCACATATCATTACTATTCTGTAATATGCAACGGCACAGCTAGTTTTTATTGATTTGGGAGAAGTTGATCCAGTATAATCAACATTTCGAACAAAGACGAATATGTGAAATTTCTGAAAATGTGACTTCGAAGACATCATAGTATTTCAAAGATGGAAAATATTATACCTTTTAAAGTGAGAAAAAATATATATAGATATATATATGAAATATAAGAGATTTATTCTGTAATATATTGTTATAATTATTATGATTATTAATATAATGATGAATATTATCATATTAAGCAACTCTGTTCTCTTTCATTGCAATTGCTTTGTGTGTTCAATGCTAGAACTTATAGATAGCCGTAGCATTTTAATAGACAGCTGTTGGCGCCTGTCACACATACATCAGAAAGCTTATTTTCTCATCGGTAGAAAATGTGTCACTGAGGAATGAAAAGCTCTTCAAAATGACAAGAGCTGGATCTTTTCATCTCTCCTCAAAGTGCACCAAGGTGACCCAGCTATCTTTCCCTTTAGTATTCTATGCTCCATAAAGACTTCATTATGCTTCATAAAAGGTTTACAAAACTGCTTTGCTTGTCGTTTATCTTGTGAGTCGTGTTTATGTGCGCAGTGCCAAAAGCCAGGGCTGTGGGGGAAGGTCTTGTAGTGGCGACGCCAAAAAGCAGCACGCGCCGCCGGGTGGCACAGACTTTGTGTGGTGGGGGTCTGTTTGAATTCTGTGCTACTTCAGCGCACCCCGAGGCATGTCCTGTGCTACAGGCTATACCTCAATCTGAAACATCCTTCATAGTAAACTGGCCCTCATAGCTCTGCCCTTATTACTCTCTATTTTACCCACTACCCTTACATTTAAACTCGCCCGGCCCGATCCTAGAGGCTGAGCTCCCTGGAAACTTTTGTTTAACTTGGAAGATGAAGACACAGCTTATTTAAGTGCTGACAGCCTTTTTAAACGAATTACATAAAATGTACAGTCAAAAAAATGCAAGAGTGATATTGTACAGACAAGTGACCAGCACTCCTGAGAAATATACTATGGTACTGAAAAGATATTGAAAACCTCTGTACTATAATATCATTTTCTGTAATACTGATCTAATGCGAGAATTAAAATTCTTGATCATTATGTAAAGACGTGGTTCAGTTTCATTTTTTAAATAAACACTGAAAACTTGAGTTCTCCAAATCTGGTTATTTCCTTGCAAATATTAGCATTGTGATTTTTTTAAAAATATACAATGTTCACATTTTTATTAAATCAAATATAAAAATACATACTAATAAAGTTTTGGAGCTGTAATTCATGGTGCAAAAGTATTTATTTATTTACATAAAAAGAAATTTGTCCTGCACCTGAACAGAAATTTGGGGTCTTATGAACGCTCACTCCTTATTTATTTATGCATTTATTGATAAGAGATACTTTGAATATAAAGCTATTTACTTTAAGCATTATTAAAGTTTTCCAATGAATTTAATGTATAAATGAATAAAAACATCAGCATTTTATGTATAATTTAACAAGTTTACAGTTTGTCAAATTAGTTTAATGTCTAAAGTTACATTAGTTGACAATTAGCTAACCCAATTATGTATTATTATTTTGATTTTTAGTTTTTTTTATTGATGTTCTACAAAACTGAAAGGAGCTAACCTTTAAAAACTTAACGAGACTCAAAAGCCGCAAGCCGAAACTGACCGGCTTGTCGCCCGCTCGACATTCTCAAGAAAAACCACACCTGATTGGAGGATGGAGTTTAATCGTGCTGGATCTGTCCAATCAGAAGCTTCGGCTCATGCGGTTGCCGGAGGCGCTGTTGAGCCGCTCTCCGTCAGTCACTCCCGAGAATCTGGAGCCGAGGCGACCCGTCACACAACATGACAACAACCTCATGTGCTGTTCTGTGAAAAAAAACGCTTGTTTGGAGTATTTACACACTAACTGGACTAAAGGGACGCCATATCTAACTGAAGAGGTAAGCTAAGAGACTCTTTAAAGTTGTTTGGCCGTTTAAACGCGGCGTAAGTGTTGTTTGCAACAGGTTGCCTGGGAAAGAAAGCAGCGCTGCACTTCGGGAAGCGGCCAGCTAGCAGTGTTAGCAATGCAAATATATTTAGCAAAACACTAAACCAAACTCTAATTTCTCTTAAATAAAGCTCTATAAACATTAAAGAGGTGGTTTATAGGATTTCTACGTTCTGTGTTTTCACAATATTTTGGGAGTTTTTAGTGCATACCAACCAATCTCGTACAACGGCTTTCTCGCAAAACCCAATGAGCTGCCTACATAGGCAGCCAATTTTAGGCATCATAGGTGCGTTCATTGCTCAAAAGTGGCAGCTCACTAGGTCGTGAGAGAATAACCCTCCTGCTTTAGTCTAAATTACTGTGAATGTGAAGATACAGGCTCCAAATGCCAAAACTAAAGCTCCCCAAACAACCTGTTGAAACTGCGTGGAAGTTTCTTTGATGATACACGGACTGGCATTGTTCATCTACCTTCATTACAGCCATTAGAACACAAATGTAGCATTGTTCCGTTCAGAAATCTGATATCACACTTAATATTCTCTCTGGACTGATTGCTGGGATACTATGGCTCAAAGCTGGTATGGGAAGGGTGTTATCGTTTTATTTTATGGCTGAAATACTTTGGGGAAGTAGAGAAGAATGTATTTCACTAGTCAAACAGATACCTACTTTTTAAAAGTAGTCATTTTTGCATTTTCAGAGATTGTGTGTAATTCATTAAAAAGGTATTGGATTGTAGACACACAGGCCTGTGTTTACTAGACATGTTAAAAGTGTTTACGTGCTTATAAAATGGAGGGTTAAGTGTTCTGGTTTTTTTATTAACCCCTTTTTGCATATCTGAAGGACTCTTGACAGGTTGATGTGCTAGTAAAGGAGAGGAAAGTAAGGTTTTTCAATCTTGATGTTACTAGTTCACAATCCGTTATTAAAGTGCTTGCAACTTGTGACTTAACCAAATTGTTACCTAAATTTAGATGTTAATTAAAATTTTATTCCAAATATAAATTCTTGATCCACTCCCAGCAGGGTCTGGCTGTGATCCACGTCTTCATTCCATTATTAGGAACACGATTGACAATCTTATCATTTCCTCAGATCACAAGCTGTGAGTCAGCTGGCTGCTCTGTGTTGTTTAAAGATAAAGGGTTCACTGCATGCTGTGATATAATTCAGCTTCGGAGGTGGCCGAAGGTAACAGTCACAGAGATAATCTTCAGTGCTCTTTATGCTTATGTTGAAGTCAAAGATCATTTTTTTTAATAAAATGATTCAGGGCTTTTGATGAAGATTATGACGATGGTAATGGGTTATTTATGGCGGTTTTGTTTGTTAGCTGCAGGTGTGGAGTTACTTCGCAAATAAGTTACGTTATAACAGAGGATAGAGGTTTTTGGCTCTGAATCAGATGGGCTCTCTTTCAAGGAGACGTATCTGTTTTCAGAGTAGAGCGAGAGGTGTTAATGCCAGCACGTTCTCGAATCATGTTACCTCATCGCTGCGTTCCTTCAGTGAGTCTGGTCTGTCAGACTGATGAAATCTGACTGCCTGATGGATATATTGTAGGATATAGCATACGGGGGACTACCTTCATCATCGGTGTATTTAAATATAAACAATTATAATTTATATCTTAATATTGAAATTAATATAATAATTAAGTATAATACTTTTAGTTTATAGTAATTTTAGTTTACACATGCGTCTATCAGAAAGTTGAAAAGAGTTGTTAATTTTTGTATGTTTTGTGTTTCATTTCTTTTATGCAGTATTTAGGCTATGAAATCAAAAATGCTGTAAAGCAGTAATTTTTTTAATGTTATCATAGTTTAAAATAGTGATTTTACATTTAAATGTTTTTTAAAATAAAATGTATTGTTAAATAACAGGTGAATTTTGTGATCAGTCATCTTTCAGAGGTCTATTAGAAAAAAAAAATTATAATATAATATTCAGATTTTGTGCTCATGAAACATTCATTAAAATATGAATTTCATTTATTATATTTAATGAAAGCAGTTGTGCTGCTTAATATTTTTGTGAAAACATGTTTTTTTAAATTAAATTTAGATTTTTTTTTAGATTTTTTTTTTGCAATATAAATGATTTTACTGTCACATTATTAATTTAACACATCCTTGCTATTAATAAATACATATTAAAAAAAAAAACTATAAAAATACTATATGATTAGTATATTTAGCCACTTCTTCTCTAGATATTATTTTGTTGCTTTGCGTTAATTATTGAAATACCTGTATTTGTCAAGCACTAGGTCATATTCTCTATAGTGACAAACACCAGCATTAAATGTTATCAGCAAGTGTTTTACAGTAATGTGCACTAACAAGTAGGCTGATAGTCTCAAGTGTTTCATCCTCATTCTCAGATGTGTGATGCATTGATGTGGGAAGAGGGTTATGAAGGTGTAGACAGGACATTTTTATCACATGGGTGGTGGTGCGAGAAGGGACTGGGATCAGTGCCAGCAATGTACACAACCGCTGTGTCCCCTAAAGAATTCTCAATATGCAGTAACTCTGGTGTCCTGATGGACTGCCATGGCTAGGAATTAACAAGCCACGAACTGTCCTAGAGAGCCCATCCAAAATGCCAGGGGGCTACTATTCTGTCTAGACTTGGATTTTCCAACTAATTTTCAGGAGGCCCATGTAGGACAATAACAACGTATCCCCTGAGTGTTCAAATTAACAACCCCTGAAAGGAGCATGCAGCTCTTGAATTACCAACTTGAAAAATGTTCTCATCGGTTGTATGAAATGTTTCTTATCACCGTTTGTCACTTGGCTAAAACTAGCTGGGAGGAATCCTTATTAATCTCTTGATTCCATTTGGGGTCTGTGAAATCTCTCAGGCTGGTCCAGGTGCAGCAACCAGTCAGGATGAGCCACAGATCACCAGCGCTGTGTCTAATAGGCTTCCAGTGCTATAAATTGCAACACATCAGCACACTTTAAATCATGCAGATATTTTAATGTGGCTTTTTCGAACAAACATGTTGGTAATTTCGTGTTTTTAAGGCTATGGTTTGAAAATGATAACTTTTAATACAAGATGCTAGGTTGAGCTTATTTTTTCTTTTATATAGGCCTAGTGGTTAGGGTTGTGTTTTAAGGTTGCACTGCCGTGACCCTACAAAGTATAAAATATACTGTCATTATTTCATTTTCAGGAACTTGGTTTAAAAAAAATCGAGCTTTAAAGGAATATTTAATTAAATATATTGAATCACCCTGTTGCCATTCCAAACCTGTATGACTACAAAATAAAGGTGTTTTTAAGAAGGTTAGTTGGTAACAACACTATTTTGGTTCTACTTGACTTCTGTTGTATGGACAAACTACAGTGGAAAACGAAACTTTGGTTATCACCATTCTCAAATATTGTTTCACAGAAGAAAGTCAGTCATTCGGGTTTGTTTGGAATGACATGGTGGTGAGTAAATGATGACACAATTTTCATTTTTTGGGTTGACTGCACCTGTAAGACCTGTTTAGACCAAGATTCTTTTTGGTTCAATTTTCATTCACATTTAAAAATCTGAATTTAATGAACTGCTGGTAATAATCTGTTCAGAGTATTTGTTGGCACTTTTGGTCACACAGAAAACTGAAACTGCTTTTAAGTTAAACTATAGCTGTTACAGACATTTTGGAAGCATTTTTCTAAGCACCATCATGAAATTTTCCGAACTAGATTTTATTTGTTGTTTTTGACAAAGTGGTCTGTGAATGCATGCAAGTCTTGATAGGTTTCACACCTGCTGGTCTCTTGGGCCATTTATTTTCAAAATATATTTGCATTCATATGAATTTTTTTGAATAACTTCTATGGAGGTAAGTGAAAGCAAGTAAAATGGCTTACTTATTAATAGGTTTGAAGGTCATGTGTTGGTTTTATTTTCTGTTATGCACAGCAAAGGCCAAACATGATCCATCTCTTTACTATGCTCTTGCATGTTTTCCCTCTGTTTGTCTTTTTCCCTTTCTTTTCCACTCTCTCTTCAGCATTGCTCTCCCTCCTGGTACTAAGTGGTACGTGCCCAATTCTTAGGAGCCTGGAATCTGGAATTTTTTTTGGTACGCAAACACTGGGTGTTGGAATGTTGAGCTGGAGCTTTGGGGAAGATAACGATCCTGGTCTGTTTCTCCTCTTCGGTGACAGCCATGGAAGTGTCAGCCTGTCCAGCTTGATTCTATCCTGCATGAAGTCTTCCCAGACATTGCTTTTTGTTTTTGTGTATTTTCCAGTTCTCTGATGAGAGAGATTTTTATCTGTCAGGTGTCAATGCATAGTGTCTTTTTCACTGTAAAGGTGTGGTAGACCCCAGAGCTTTGATATATTGTCATTTGGTTACAAAACCTATTGAAGGCTGATGATGGGAAAAGAGCTTTGTTCCCACCCGGTCACAGCATTCAGGTACTGTTTTCCATACTAGCCACTCCTTAAGACGAGCCGTCTCTTGTCTGTCAGTGTAACAGGTTCATCCTGTGCAGGGCTGAGGCTGCCAGGCCAAGAAAGAAAACATCCTTCCTGTGAATAAGTCATGTTATTCAGGGTGTTAAGTGGAGTTGTTTGTTTAAGGTAACAGGCCATAAGAGCTTTGGCATCGTCATAAATGAGTAGGGTTGCAAAATTCCCGGAATTTTCAAAGATGGAAACTTTCCATGGGAATTAATGGGAATAAACGGGAATTTATGGGAATAAACATTGAATGAATGAATACATTTAGCTAATTTGCACACCGACAAAGTAAACACACACACGTTAGCAAGATGGACAGCGACACCGAGAGCAGCAGCTACAGCGGTTCTTAGAGCAGTGTGGAAGTGGAGGACTTCTCCCCACCAGAATTCCCACACTTTAATCAAAATCATGACAGTGCAGGTCCACTGCTATGGCGGCAAATCTATGCCAATAATATGCGAGCGCCACTGATCTAAAGGCGAAGAAACGGAGCCGCTAGCTGGTCGCATCGCGGGGAAACGAAAACAACTCTTTTGTTTTGTTACAATGAAGAAAGGCACAAACACAAACCATGTCTCAGAAACAACAAGCCAGCCAACGTAAACAAGTGACACAAGTGCTAATTTCCAATGCATAAATACTGTGTAAGCCCATGCAAAGCACGGTGATTGGATTAGACGAGTCCTTTGTCATGTATAATGTCACTCTGCTCATTAATAATGCATTAATAGGGCCGTCAAGCCAATGACGTAGATATGTATTGTACTGTACAAGCCACGCAGTGAATGAGCGCTAGAAAAAACCTGCATCTACGTTACAGGCTCAAACGTAACTTTTAAATCTGGATGCACGAAATGGTCGCAAAAAGCGCAAAAATTTCCAATGTCCACTTTGTAACATTTTTTGTGACATATATTAATGTTTTAAGTAATGTACAACATGTATATATTTGTAAACAACAAAAATTTTTTTTTAGGGTTTTGTGACCCTTTAAGAAACTATACAATGTGATTTTCCCACTCCTCCTAAAACCATCACTATGATTATATTAGTGCAGGCTGGTTTAGATTCATAATCTATAAATATTTGAGAGAATATGACTGCTATTAAGCAATAAACTATTATTAAGAAATGTCATTTAACCAGAGATTTCACATTTAGTGTTAATTATGTCACTAGAACCAAGCATCCACAATTTCTGCATCAAGTTTAAACCAGTGAAGTCTGCTAACAATAAATTATTCATGTTTTGCTTTCTATTTACTAAACTGAGCTATTTTTCTTTCTATTGATGTGTTTTATGAATCCATAGTTCAAACTCAGGCAGAACAAGAGAGCTCTCATGAAAAAGAACGGTTTGAATTAATGGGTGTCCAATTATATTTAACTTTTTACATCTCATCACTGAGCAACACATCACTCATAGCACAATTGTACACACCAAATAGAAACACTGCCTCTGTGGCAGAAAGAAAATTCCATTAAAATGCTAATTTAAATGCTGTCTGATGTAATATTTAGGTTCATATTCGTCATACGGCGTGTGAACCAAAAGGTTAGCGAGCACACATCAGCTCATGCAAAAGAATGTGGCTCAGCATCAATTATTTAGAAGTACACAAAACTCCTGAAATGCCAGTTGGATTTCCTTTAAAACATCTCATTATGTTCAGCATGCATGAGGTCAATATGCTTGTTGCTCCTATTACTGATATGCATTTATAAAATGGATGGTGTTATTAGGTAAACCGCTTTCAAAGCCAATGTAAATTATGTACACCTGCAGCCACACATCAGCTGAATACTTTATAAATATGGCAGCCACAGACAGCTACTGCTTGTCTGAATAAGTGTTTATTTCGATTTAATTTGCTTTTTATAGTGCTTAAAGCTATCTCAATGAAATAATTACTCTACAGTGATTTTACCAACCTGCTCTCATACAAAATATGTACTACTATGTACTTTTTTCGCAACACCGTTTTTCCCTTTCAGTCAGTCATTATGACGTTACATGACGTTATTGACTGTGCTTCTGGATGCGAGTTCCCTCGCCTCTGACCAGAAAGATTTCGGAGCCGAGCAGGCGGCCATGTTCCTCCGGGCCGCTGAAAGCACCGGGCTAGAGTGCTCAAGGTGGGATGATTGGCTCTGAACTCCACACGTGATTCTCTGTTGCGGTTGGCCTCGCTGCCTTTTTTCCGGAGGAGCTTATTTAAATATGGTAGTCTCCGGTTGCATCTGTAAACATGTCCAAGCTCCTCCATTCTCGCTATTCTCGACAGGGGCAGCCAAGAGACGCACAGGGAATTCCCTGGGCGAAGTGACAATTGCGGTGCACAAGTGCAGGTGAACCTGTTTATTTCCCAGGAGTCCTCTCACTGCCAGTTGTTTTACTCCCTGAACAAGGCCCCCCTCGGAATGAATGCACTGGCACACAGCTGGCCCCGGGGCCTTCTTAAGTACACCTTTCTCCCAGGGAGCCTCCTTCCACAGACCATGTGGAAGATCAGGGAGGATCAGAAGCAAGTTCTGCTGATTGCCCCGTTTTGGCCCTACCAAACCTGGTTCTCGGGCTTCATGTTCCTGTTGACAGCCCCTGCCAGGAAGAGTCCTCTGAGGAAGGACCTTCTTTCTCAGCGGGATGTGCACAATCTGGGCACAATGGGCACCCATGTCCTAATCTGTGGAACCTGCACATTTGGCTACTAGACGGGACTCTGTAGACCTTGCTGGCCTTCCCCAGGTTGTGGTAGACACTATCACACTGTCCCCCGATGAGGTAGGCCTACGCCCTGAAATGGGGTCTGTTTCTTGACTGGTTGTTGACTCTCACCAAGAGGACCCTCAAAAATGCTTGGTCGGTGTGGTTCTTTCCTTCCTTAAATCAGACCTAATCCCTTCTTGGGACCTCTCCCTCGACCGAGTTGGACGAAGTTTCCACCATGCCCTTTTGGGATCAGGCGGTGAACTCGCAAGTAGAGCCCTGCGCGGGACTGTTTTCTTCATCCCGCTCCCGCCCGCACCTGCCGAATTTCTGACCATTACCGCCAGCTCCCGCAATGTATGTGTTACACTCCCGCCTGTTCCTGCAATATGTATGTCCACTCCCACCTGCACCCGCAAAACTCTGAGAATGTATTCCCGCAAGATAATATAAATGCATTGAATGTGTGTCTTTTCCCATCCAGCAGGAAGAAAAAAGACTGCTTTGCTATAATTAAAGAGATTCATGTTTGTTTCTTTCCCTGACCTGCATGTATTCTGACGCACTGGTAGGGAAGATGA
>JAUCMT010000036.1:13433518-13450930 GCA_032357475.1 Enteromius thamalakanensis
TTTCTTATGATTTCGGTTTATATTTATGCTTGGAAATAATATATTCCCAGTTAGTTCTCCTAAATTCCCATTAATTTTTCATAATTCCAATTATTTCCATTAAAAGTTTCCAATATGGAATATTTCCAAAATTCCCAAGCTTAACTTACCATGGAAATTTACCTGAAACTTTCCGGAAATTTACCGGAAATTTTCCACCCCTTTGCAACCCTATAAATGAGATGATTGAAATAATTGGATGGCCGATTGTAACAGGCCAATCTTTTATGAATAGTGCCAGATAATCCTTAATTATAGCCAACAGGAATATGAATGTGTTTGGACCTGATCAGTTTCACACTTGATCACAAAACCTGGTTCATTTTCTCATTTCGTTTGCATTAGCGAAACTGCTCTTTTACGAAAGCTTGCCAGGAATGTGACCAGTGAGAGTCCTCTCTGTGTGTTGTGCAGTGTGTGTTCACAGCCACAGTATCTGTAAGGACCGTTTCCCAGGTGGAATGAAAAACAACAGGGTTGTTGACACAGTGCCCACTATTGCTCACGTCCTATTGGCTGCCTCAGTGAGGACACACCCACAGCCTCTGGCCCAGCCGTGCTGCACCTGCTCTAGCTAGAAACACCTGCATGTACTACGAACGTTTTCTTCTTTATGTACCTCGCCTCTTCTCTCTCTGGTCTTCCACACTTGGAAATATTAGCCTTCCCATTGGCTTTTATCATAGATCAGCCTAATTATTTAGTTTATAAAGGCTAAGATTCGGATTTGAGTTAATAGAGCTGATCCTACACCAGTGTAAAGGGACTTTTCTATTTAATAAGCACCCAGATGCCCCTATTTCTTGTGTAAGAGGCCAGAGGCTTAGTGTGCTGGGCCGAGCTGTAGTTGAGTTGTGGCCAGCCCGCCTCTGAATGGAACAGGAGGGTTTGAAGTAGGCTACTTAAGCTCTTGAGCAGCAGATGGTTCGACGCTCTATTTATATGTTTTTCAGTCTTGAGGCTCTCCACTGCGTGTTGTGTCATCCAGTGGGGGGGGAGGAGGGTAAATATCCTGAAGACGGTCCATGTTGGTTTGAACATGTTTGTGTTTATACGTGTGCATGATCTGTAAAATGACATAAAGCCTCGATGCACAGCACCATGAATGACTTTATTGGCTCACCTGTAATTTCCTGGGAAAAGTTTAGAATTTTCATATGCTGATATTTGCTGAGGCTTTTATCATAGCTTAAACAGGATTGGAGATTAACAAACTTTTTTTATTGTGGTGTTTTAAACATTTTTTTTTATAAAAATATCTAAAATATAATACTGTTAAATTAATATGTGCTTGTAAGAAGTGTAGTTTGGTGTATGGCTGGGATATATTTGTTGACAGATACTGATTGTGAATATTTGTTGTATGGAATTTGTACATGTGGCAAAAATAATTGTAATTATAATCAGAGTTTAGATGAGTGAATGTTTTCCACTCACCTCAGCCCTGTTTTTTTTTCTTCTTTTTTTCAAATTTTTAATTTAGTGTATTTAATTTAATTATTGTGGTTTAATGTTTATAGTTTAACAGCCTAGCCCATAGATATTGCAATTTACACATTTTTGGAGGGCAACTGAGCATTGGATAGGATGTGGATGGAATATTTTTATTTTGTTTTTAAATAAATGCAGAAAATGAAATTGGGCTTTTTTTATTCAATTTTATCCAAGTAGGCTTTTCCCCTGTTAATGTTTTGTTGTCTTCCTGTTTAGATTCTCATGTAAAAGTTGTTGGTGGACAAATGTCAGACATAGAACAGCTCTGATATGGTCATACCTGATTTGTTCACGTCACTGATGCCAGATTAAATAACACAGACCGAAATATTTTGTGTTGCTGTTTAAAACCATGTTGCATTTTATAAACAAAAATTATGACCATCTTTGCAGTAACTTCATGAGTGTTAATTTTGGACTCTGGAAACTATTATACCTCAGACTGACCATCCATCTGATTATCCATCTGACCTGCTCTCATGAAAGCATTGTCATTGTCAGTCAACGGATTGTTTTATTTGTCTCAGTATTGCAGCTTGTTTCGGTTGCGTTGTAGTGGGTGGCCATAAGATTGTTCTTATCTGTGGCCAACAGGGTAGAAACCACCTTAATAATGATATCAGCATGAGTACCTGAATAATGTAGGGAGTGTGTGGAGCTCACATGAATGTTGGCTACGCTCAAGCTACATCTGTGTGTAGGTGTAAAGCTACAATCCTCTTACCTTTTTATAGGAAAGATTAATTGGATTTTGTCCTGTCGATATCAGCACAGCTGCATCCCAAGAAAAAACAGTGGCTTAGAGGTCTTAACGAAACAAATCTCTGTTCAACGCAGGCCTGTTTAATTTTTTTTCCAGCACTTGTTCTTTTGTCTTAATGTAACCTTGACTCTGCTTTACACTGGTAATCAGGTATTGAGGTTGCATGAGAAAGCGTACGCATGTAGGCGCTCACAATAGAGCCCTTATATTGGTCCGGGCTGATGAGGAATGTCGTTCCCAGGCTGTTTTGCATTCCTGCCTTGTGCATTATGGGATTGTTGCTCTGTTACTGCACAGTGATGACCTCAGAGACAGCTGTGTGAATTATAATGCAGTTTCAGTTTTTTTCAGTTTAGAGTTCTGTCTGTATGAACGTGCAACAGGAGTCAAGCCCATATTCCTTACCAGTAACCATAGCCAACCATGACTGAAGTATAATCAAAGATGGCGACGTCCACAAAACTAAAAGTTTTATCACTGTTTGACATGACAAGAGTCCAATTTAGCTGCTCAAATGTTCATTAACCGACAACAGCTTTTAAATTTAAATTTGTTTTTCGATACAATTTCAATTAATCGCACAGCCCTATTGTAAATAAGGTCATGTTGTCACCTGCACTCACAATTTCTCTGTTTATTTCAGGAGGAGTCAAGAGAGACAGATTTTCGGCATTTACGGGAAGAGAGAAGGCAGTCGGGTCTACACTGACGAGAGAGAGGAGATCCTGCTACTGTCTGGTGGGCTTATCCTGGGCTGACTGGCAAACTCGGGTGAGGACCCCCATATAGCTTCTCCCCTGTGTGTGTGTGTGTCTTTGTGTTTTCCCCCTTGTTTGGTTCTTAGGCCTTGAGACCTCCCACTCACAGACAAAGCTGTTGTCACAGCAACGCGTTAGGCAGTCGTGCGGCACAGTAATCTCAGAGCAGTCTTAAGGGAGGAGGGGAAACTGATGGAGGGCATGGTAGGAGTGAGGGGAGCAGTGCATTAGTGAGGAGTGAAGCTAGACTAAATGAGGGATAGTGTTAAAGATAAGAGAGGTTGTGTATCAGACAGAAGGCTCCGCTGAGGTCAGACGGAGAGGCAGAGAGAATCAAGAGTTTCCAGGAAACTACAGTGATTTTCATCTCAGCCATCACTTGTGCTGCAACAACTTCTGTAATCAGCACAGCTATACTTCCTGACTCCGACAATAATGGGAGCTTAGATGATGCATTATGGCAGGCTGGACTTTGAAAGGTTAATAAATTTCCCTTAACACTCCCAAAATTAGCTTACAGCTTTTTTTTTTCAGGGTCATGTGAGGTGTGTGGGCCTTTTAAGTGATAGTTCACAAAAATTTTTAATGCTCTGTCATTGTTTACTCACATATGTTGATGTATGTTGATTCAAAACTGTATGACTTTGTTTAGGGAGTAGACGGAGATAAATGTGGATTTTTGAAACCATGTGATGTTGTGTGAGGAACAGACAGTTTTATAAAAATGTTAAAAAAAAATAAAATAAATAAACAATATTGAAACTGTGCGTAATGGAAAAATCATGGAATTTCATCATTATTAATTGACCGCACATGCAGTGGTATCCATATGGGTCACATCATTTCTGAGATTTTCATAACCCTGTAGACCCGTACATTATTATTTATTTTTTTATGGTCACAGCTTAGACAGGTTGTGCCCACAGTAGAAGTAGTAAGAGAAGTGAAGAATAAGGAAAGTGGAATGGAGGAGGGGTACATGGAGGGACAAAGGTTATCCATTATCCTCATTCTGTGGTCACATGTCTTTTCTTTATCCTGTGGTGTGGGATTTCCTGGAAGGAGACGCCCATTTGACGTGGTATCACTGTCTAATGCATTATTCAGTGGTAGACAGTTGGCATCTCAAGTCAACAGAAAACACTTCTATCCTAAATCCTTTTTCTCATTACGAGAGCTTCCTCCAGCATCTCCCTTAAAAGCGTGCCTCATCACCTGACTCATTGAGTGAAAGAGCTGTGACTCAGAGCTGTTTGTTACCGAAAACTGTGAGATTTAAGGAAAGGCTTATGGGGTCAAGGGTCAGGGCTGCTCACATCTGCAAGGTCTTGTTCGTGGGGGGGTGAGAAAGCAAGTTGGGTTTTCTGAAAGTGTCAGCTGTCAGAAATGGGGATGATAAAGGGGCAGATAACAGTGATCTGGCCTGTCTCTGACAGCTGACACAGCTCACGCTCACAGCCACAAGAAGACAATGAAGAAAAGCAATGTGTGGCTGTTTGTTTGTCTCTCTGAGCCTTTGGGGTGAGGATGGCTTGTTTGTTTTATCTTCATATTGGGCAGTTTTTGACACAGCTCTTTAAATAACTGTACACTCATACAGGAATGGATGCCATAAATAGCAGTGTAATTAATCATTAGTGCATGGTAAAGTGGTAAAACAAGACCGCTTCCTGTTGTGACCATATAGAGACAAAAGCAAAAAACTGTATTTTTACTTGTTCTGATTGGTGCTTATCTAGTAAAAACAGGTTGCCACGATGCAACTGTGTTGTGGGTAATAAGCAGGTCATTCTTATGTGGTTTCTAAGTGCTTTATAGCATGATGCTATGAGGTTTTAAAGTAAGTTTTAAATGGTTACTGGCCCAAGTCTAAAGAGTGTAACTAGGTCTTCATGATTAGGGGGAAATGTTTTAGAATTTTCAGAAAAAAAATTGGTGACAGGGTTTAAATGCTTCTCATTACAAATCTGATGAAATGGTCTATGCATGTTCCCTTCCCAAAGTGACGTACAAACAACCCAAACCCAGAGCAGATGCAGATATATAGTTTGTGTAAAGCAGCATTAACTGTAAACTGCTTGTAAGACACACAAGACATTTAACATGATAATCGCTTTCAAAATCAATCCGTTTTATTTTAATTGACCATTCATCTCTCTGGGCTTCAGGTTTATGCAATTTTTGCCTGTTTCAGTATTTGCCCAAAGAAAATCATATGTCTGGTTCTTTAGTAATAGACCCTTTCCCCTTTAGCCGCATGATTTGAGGTGCCATTCGTGTTTGTAGCATAAGCTGTGCTAAAGAAACCATGAATGAAGTTTAATATGTAAGGTTAAGGGTTACATCAGTAGATCAAGCTTGTGAATAAAAATGTGTTATATGGTTGAGATTTTAAATTAATATATGTGACCCTGCACCAAAAAAATAAAACTAGGTCAATATATTAATGTGCATTTCGTCTGTAAAGCCGGTTCTTTGATTAGCGGTAAATCTCCATCACCTGTTTTCAAATGTTAATATACAGAGCCGTAGATCACTGACAAGCTACGCAATATCAGGTTCAGTATCGCAAGCGAATCACCCACGAAACTGAACGCGATATTGAGTTGCTTGTAAACTTTCTTGGAAAACTCCTCTAACCGCTGCTCTCTCTTTTCCAGGTGTGGCTCTCTATCTGGAGCTGCTTCTGACCTCAGCCCTGCTGTCATGGCCTCAGCCCTCACACCATGCAGAAAGCACCCCTCCTAACCCTCATACCTCACACACACTCACACCACACATCACCACACACACGCACAGCCATGATGACCACCTCCCACATGAACGGATATGTGACCGAGTCGGACGGTGGGGGAGGGAGCGTCGGAGGCACTGACTTTCTGGAGGAGGTGGTGCAGAGGCACAGGGAGATGGCGGTGGACTGCCCCAGTGAACTGGGTGCCCGCACCCTGCCCGTCAGACGCAGCGCTCAGCTGGAGAGGATCCGTCAGCAGCAGGAGGACCGCAGGAGACGGGAGGAAGAAGGCCGCAACAGACAGGAACTCGATCTAAACTCATCCATGCGCCTCAAGAAACTTTCACAGAATCCCAAAGTGGGTATCGATAACCCCACCTTTGAGCAAATGGAAGGTCCGGGAGGCTCCATAGGTGGTCTGCAAATTCTCACTGCACCACCAACTCTACTAGGTGGGTGTCATAAACTGATAATGGGTATTGTTTCCAAAGAGTCCTGCTGTAAACCCACCCTGACATGTGTAGAGCGAACAGCAGCATTGTGCGTGTCAGTGCCATGGTGTTTAGTCATGGTGCTCATAATGGATGTATTGGTTTGAATCTGGCTTGCAACATATTCCATTTTCTTTCCCACTTTCTTCTTCACACTGTTTCTGTCCTCAGTGCAGTAGTGGTAGACTGAAAAATCAGATAAAATATACAATCAGTGTTAATTTTTTAAAATAAAATATGTTTGACAGATCCTACAAATAACACGTAAATTAATTAGAAATATTTAGTTGGAATTACTGAAGTAAAATGAAAATAAAACTGAATTAAAGGTAGAAATATTACAAACTAATAAAAATGAGTATACTAAATAAAAAAATATGCTAAAACATTAAAATAAAAATGTACAAATAAAAGCTCATTTAAAAAACCTATAGTCTATAATGTTATGTAAATAATACTGAGTTCAATACATTATATGATGTTCAGACATACAAATTGACCAGATTAACAAAAACCATTAACCATTATTTTCCACAATTGTATGACAAAATGACACGCATAGTTATGGAAATTTGAGGTTGAAACTGATTCAGAGGAACTGAAGGGCACTTGACTGCTAAAATCAGCATGCATGAGTGAAGTCTTTCTTAGAGCAGGCAAAGAGCTGTGTTACTGATGACTAAGAGTGTTCAAGAGCCAAAGAGCCACTGGACTTGAAACTAAACGAGGACAAAAGTCTGTTTATGCCCGATTATTTTAATATCTTTTTAGCTGTTTTTTTAAATCAGTTTTTTTTTACCTTTCTTCGCTTTCCTGACACCACAACCTCTTACTCTTTAGTTACTCTCAACAGGATGCCTTTCACTAGAGTTTAATCCATTAGATTGGACAGACAGGCACATGCTCAGCTCCTCCAGTGAATTCTTGGTTTTGAATAGATCTCCGTTAAGGGGAAATCCAGAATGCATGGCAAGGATGAACAAACTGAGTTACTGTGCAAATGAGAGTGGCTCTTGCTGAAAGTCATGGCCGAGGGATATGTGTGAGTGGAATTCCTCAGGGAGGGAGAAGAGGACCCTCTGAGGGGGATGTTAATTAAAAAGCCTTTTATGAAACATTCTGACCCAGACCACTCTTGCTGTACTGCAACCTTGTTTTCTTTCGGTTTTCCATCTTTGTGTTCCACTTCATCTCTCTGCATTGTTTATTACGCTCTCCCTGTGCTGTTTTTGACAGTCTAAAACTCTCTGTGTGTAAAATATATCCAGTCAAGAACAAAGCAAAGGCATCACTTAAGATATTTGATTTGCCCACTAATACCCCTGTTAGCCACCCACTTAGACATTACACACCGCACAAGGAAAACACACCCACATGTCTGACTCCTATTGTCTCGCCGTTCTCTCATTGTGTAGTTAGACACTATAAAGGAGAATTACAACATAGCTTGGTTAGTCAAGGACAATGTTAGAGTAGTTGAATAAAATTTGTGATTTATGCAAATGTGCGATGCGGATAGCGAACAATAAAATAAAATGCTCAGTGGGGGAGGCCATGTCATCAGTTGTCCGGGTGAATGATTCCGAGGTATGTACGGTTGTTCCTCTGTGAAGTTACTGTTTCTTCTGTTTTTAAAGGCAGGGTGTTTTTTGAGATACATGAGTGATCTGCAATCATACTTATGGTTTGTGTTTGTGCTTTCAGAGCTGGAGGACCTGTTGATGTCCCTCAAGCAGGTGCAGCATAATTTGAATGACTCTCAGAGTCAAGAGGACATAGAGCTGGTTCTACAGCTGGTCCAGAAACCTGACTTCCAGAAAGCCTTCAGCATTCACAACGCCGTGGCCCACTATATGAACCGGCCCAGCCCTCCCTACCCCCTGACGGACCACGCGCAGAGCCTCGCACAAGAGGTGAGCGGCACTTCTTACATGTGTGCTTTGATTAAAAGATGAGCAGGAAACATGCATACATGGGAGATATGGATATTTAAGAAATGTCTTGACACATATGGTATCAAAATAGGCCTAGTAATTGTAAAAAGCAACCAGACGTAGAAAATCGATCTAATCTTCCTCTTCGAAGGTCAAGAGGGATAGGTGTGTGAAACAAAAAAGGAGAAAAGGCTTGCGTCTGCTTTGTCAAGCTACTCTTGGTTGAATTAGCAGTCTGTGCGCATAGTCACATGACTCTGCACCCTCCACCTGGTGAAGGAGCATTTGAAACGGTGTGTTTGTGAATTAATTGATTTATCATCACAAAACCATTTTAATTTCACTTCACTTGATCTGTCATCTGGAGACATCTTAGTGCTTTTGCTTTCATTTTAATTATTATAATAATTATTTAATTATGAATCCACATTTAATAAAGGTCTTATGGGTTGACTAAGATGAACAGGATAGATGAAGTGGTCTTTCAACAAGATGTTTTAGAAAAAAACTAAGAATTTTATTCAGAACGGATGCATTAAATTAGTCAATCATGTTACAAAATATTTTTTTATTTCAAATTAGTGCTTTTGTTTGTTTGTTTTTTTACTTGCTGTAAATCCAAGAATCCTGAAAAAAATCAATTGTGGTTTTCACGAGTAGTATATTACTGTTTTAGACTTAGTGAACGTAAGAAACCTAATAAAATAAAGCTATTAAACAGAAGTGTATTCTATATGCAACATCAACATTTTTATAGATAATTTTAACCCAGTCTCAAAGACACCTTAAAAGCTGTGAGACAGAAACTCTCTGTAGCTGTGAAGCACAACAACCTCAAACATGATTTGATGTTCGTCACTTATACTTCATTACTCTTTTTGGAAGCACTGTTAGAGGTGAAGTGACAATTTGCCAAATGTGTCTCATTGACTATTCATTTGTTGATACTGCTGTTGCGCTGTTTGAATATGTGAACCCAGGTAATACATAGCCTGGAAATCAGCAGCATCAAAGAACAATTCAGGACAAGAGGATTCAGTGGTTAACAACAACAAAAGGGCAATTAGCAGACTGGCTAATAGGGGAGCATCTGCGTTTGTGCTATTAATGGAACTAATAGCATTGGACAGTTGAAACTGGAAGAGTGTTTGCATAGGAATAATACTTCATTTTTAAAATACTTTTTTAAATAATTGTCAAATTCAGTTCAATATTAAAGTTATTTGACAGTCACAAGCTGTCAGTGCATTTCCACATGTACGTGATTGATCAAATTGACATTGTACACGTAATTCATTATTGTTAACACACCCCACCCAGCACTTTCACTTGTCATGTTCCATATTACCAGCATACCTATTTCCAAGAGTACTAAAATTAATAGCAGACACATTAACGACTTTTATTTATTTATTTATTTTTTATCAAGTTGTGTCAGTGCCATCACAGGAAAAAGACATCTTGACTTTGCTGATGGCACCACATAATCCTGAGTAAAGACGTTCAGATGAGTTGACATTTTATCGCTGTCCATAATGATTGGCTGAATTGAGTATGTGCACAAATTAAGCTGATTTTTGTTGAAAAGGCTCTTTAGTTGGAGTCAGTGTTGTGTGAAGTGCTAATGAGAGCCTGATAAACTCATAGTTGTTGTTTTTGGTTCTCTCACTCGGTGTAGGACAATAAAAGACAGAGAGCTGCTCTGTCCTCTGCATTCATTAAGACCCAGATCCACTGACCTGTGCTGTGCCCTCACAATAATACACTCTCTCATGGGACAGGTTACAAGAGCCAGTGTGGACTGTCTTTTCAAATGTTGTCACATCCCATGTAGAGTTCTAAAATATTATGCCCTTACTTTCTCATAAATACCGTATTTGCCAAAAATGTTGTTTTATGCTGTATGTTCTCCATCTGTAACTGATTTGAACATGGTGGAATGTAATGACTCGTAACTGTAGGATCATTTCCAAAACCTCTTCAAGTCCCCCATTGCTCTGACCCCTTGATACAAAGCTGTACTTTGTGTTTACAAAAACCTAAAGGAATCTTGCTGAAATCCGGAGCCCTACTTTCTGTTACTGTTGTAACTTCACTGAGGTACATTTAGAAAGCAAGCAACATCATTCTCTCTTAGTGTTGTGCAGATGTCATATGGATCGTTTCTCATTCCTTTGCCACAATGAGATTTTTTTTTTGTATGTGTGTGTGTATGAATATTATTATCCAAGATTGTGTGCATGGTTTAATTTCTGTAATGAGACCTTTCTATATAAAAATGAATATTTATAGAGAAAGGATGTAAAACTGGACTTCATCATTTCATCCATGGGGATTACTTTAGATCTTGAAAGAAGATATTTTTGGTTAATTTTTTCCACATATGTCAGCAGAAAAAAGGCATTTCAGAGGTAGAAAACGTTGTTACGTTTTGATGACACCATGAATTTTTTAAGACTATGGCCTGACGATTCATGCATAATAAGAGCAGGAACATTTTTTATTCCCTACTATATCTGTGAAATCACAAACATTAACTACTATTCAAAAGTTTAGGGTCACCAATGTGTTTTAGAAAAAAATTGAAAAGAATTAATACTATTATCCATTTTTTCCATGGATAAATTAAATTAATCAAAAGTTTCAATAAAGATGTGTAAAGTTTACAAAGTCAAGTAAATGCTGCTCTTTTGAACTTTTCTATTGATAAAAAAAATCCTCAAAAATCTGCATTACTGTATTGACTAAAGTAAATACAATAATAATAACAATAATAATAATAATAATAATCTTGTACCTCTAATCAGGATCACCTGCAATTAATTCAGCTTTGCTTTCACATGAATAACTTAAATTTTACAATTTTATAATAGAAAAATAATAAAAAATAAAAAAAGCCTTTTGTCAAGGTGTTCAAGTCATATCTAGCACTCTTTACTACTATACTTTTAAGACATGATAGATGTAGTAGTATTGTTGAATTGCTATAGTGACATGGATGTTGTCCTCACAGGTGGAGGTCATGATGCACAACAGCTCGCAGAAGGAAGGACTTGAGCTAAGCACCCTGCTCAAAACTCCTCACATGCAGGTCTGTTTACATCACATGCACACACATTTCCCAATTGCCCCATGTCTCCTCTGTTGCTGTGCCGATGCCCACAGCTGTGCTCACAATCCCTGTCTCAGAGCCTGAGCTCTTTTAAACTCTATAACATGACGTTGAGGTCAGACTCAATGTCTACTCTGTAAAACTCAGTGGCTTTCATCCTGAATATAACCCATCATCTCTGGCTCTTCATATCCTCTAGGCGCTTATGATGGCCCATGACAGTGTGGCTGAACAGGAGATGCAGCTGGAGCCTCTTGTTCCTTCTGTCAATCAAAGTGAGACTCTCACCCAGTGGGGCGGGGAGACTGTCAAAATCGTGCGGATTGAGAAAGCAAAGGACATCCCATTGGTAAGGACGTTCTTTCATTGCTTTCCCCAGAACATTATGCACTTTTTGACATTTTTACCTTAATGTGCACATGTGCATTTATGCAGGGAGCGACTGTTAGAAACGATATGGATAGTGTGGTCATCAGCCGCATTGTGAAAGGAGGAGCGGCAGAACACAGTGGCCTTCTGCATGAAGGAGATGAGATCCTGGAGATCAACGGTGTGGAAATCCGTGGCAGAGATGTCAACGAGGTCTTCGACATCCTGGTAATTAATGATAGGAAGAAGCGTGTTATGTTTTTGATTTATAAAGCTCTTAAGCATTAGTAAGTGCTTGAATTATCCTGAAATATTCAAAGGCCGCTGTTGTTTTTTTACATTCACAGGCGGACATGCATGGCGTACTGACTTTTGTTCTCATTCCCAGCGGACAGATCAAACCACCTCCCATTAAAGAGACTGTGGTGAGGCCTCAGAGCTAAACTGATTACTGCTTGAGTAAAACAAAGCATGAATAAAAGTAATCAGTGATTAATCCCATATCCTTGTATTCACCCAGGTGCATGTGAAGGCACATTTTGACTACGACCCCTCAGATGACCCCTACGTTCCGTGTCGAGAGCTCGGCCTGTGCTTTCAGAAGGGAGATATCCTCCACATAATCAGTCAAGATGACCCTAACTGGTGGCAGGCCTACAGAGATGGGGATGAAGACAACCAGCCACTTGCTGGCCTGGTTCCTGGTACTGTTCCTCACATGCTCTTCTGTGGATCCAGATTTGTGCTTAAATTGTTTGTCCTACATTTTGTAACTTTTACACTTACAGTACATGTCTTTTTGTCCAGGCAAAAGTTTCCAACAGCAGAGAGAGGCAATGAAGCAAACCATAGAAGAGGATAAAGAGCCTGAGAAATCAGGTTGGGGTCGCAGAACTTGTGCACAGTCTTAAATGTATGCATTCACAGTTCTTAGTTCGCATTAACACTCATCTACTTTTGACAGGAAAACTTTGGTGTGCTAAAAAGAACAAGAAGAAACGAAAGAAGATGCAATACAATGCTAATAAAAATGATGGTGAGTCTCTTCAGAAAAAGACTGCAATGAAAATGTACATTCTGAGAGGTCTTTACACACCTATGAATACAGGCCTGATATGTGTACCATAGAAGGTTTCAACCTTATGTAACACTTGACCGGAAAGCTTAGTATAGGCTTTAGGCTTAAAGTGTTTCTTCTTTCTCTGCAGACTTTGATAGCGAGGAGGTTCTTACATATGAAGAAATGGCACTATATCATCAGCCAGCCAATCGCAAGCGGCCCATCGCTCTTATTGGTCCACCAAACTGTGGTCAAAATGAGCTCCGACAAAGACTTCTCTCCAGTGAGCCGGACAGGTTTGCAGGCGCTGTTCCTCGTAAGTATCAGAAAACATACTGTTTATCAGCCTGTGTTACTCAGTAATGTCCTAAGCAATAAACTTTCTTTGCCACAGACACCACACGAAGCCGTCGCGATATTGAGGTGAATGGCCGCGATTATCACTTTGTGTCCCGCCAGGCCTTTGAGATGGACTCTGCAGCTGGGAAGTTCATAGAGTCTGGAGAGTTTGAGAAGAACCTTTACGGCACCAGCACAGACTCAGTCCGACAAGTCATCAACACAGGCAAAATCTGCCTCCTCTGTGTACACACTCAGGTGAGATGGACCACTTCGCTGTTTAGCTCCTGTCTGGAAGCTTCTAGTGATGTTTAGGACCTTGAGCATCCGGTTCAGGTGTGCTTAATTAGGTTTGGAGATAAACTCTGTTAAAAGAAAACCCACCAGGAGCAGAGTTGGACACCTCTACCTTAGTATTTTAGCAGCTAATTTTGAAAAAAAAAAAAAAAAATTGGATATTTGATTATTATTTACAGTTTTTTTTTATTTTCTACTTTTTTAGTCTTTGAAGGTATTGCGCAGCTCGGACCTCAAGCCCTACATTATCTTCATTGCTCCTCCATCTCAGGAGCGATTGAGAGCCCTCTTAGCTAAAGACAACAAAAACCCCAAGGTAAGCATCGGTCCTGAATCTACTCGCAGGAGCCATTCACAAAGACCATTTTTGCATTGCACTGTGCTGATTTCCATTGGTTTTCTATGTAAACATTACGGCTGCGACGATATATCAATGCTGAATCTATTCGTGGATCGATTCTGAGATCTTCTGAATGCATTGCGATTCTCTCTAGAATCGATTCTGAGCTTGGATTTTACCAGCAGATGGCCCTCTAATTTAATTTTTATTCACAGTGGTGCCAATTTAGCTACTTTGTTGCTAGATTTAGCAACTTCCCCAACCCTTCTGAGCCTTTTTTTTTTTTTTTCAAAAGTTTAGAGACAAATGTAGCAACCTTGTGTTCATCTTTTCCACTGAACTGTTAATCTGTATATAGATCTGTGAATTTATTAGCTAAATTCATTCGTCAACTCTACTCATGCAGAAGAGCGCTTGTGCAGTTTGCTGAGTCATTTAATTTCACCTGAGCTCAGAATGCTTTTATGACGCAAGATTAATGTAAACAGCCCACTGTGAACACCCTTATAATTTGCTTCAACCTTTTTTAATTTTATGAATAATTATTTTAGGTTCAAGTGTGTGTAAGGATTTGGAAACATGCAGAGTAAGGCTGTTTCTTAAGCATGCTGTGCCATCTGCTGTTCAAAACTGAGCTTAGAATCAACTCCAGAAAGAATCGAGCCTTTTTCAAATGTTGGGTTCAACCTGTTGGAAAGGCTTTTTTCTTTCGGTTGTAAAAGGCCTTATTCATCTGAGCTTATGCACCTCAGTTTAAAAAAAATAAAATAAATAATAATAATTTGGGGCATTGTTCACTCAAAAACTGACCCATGTTAATGAGTCCTACAAATAACTCCTATGTTTTAGTCCACTGCCATAAGATTTAACTAGAAATGAAGGGAAAAGTAAGCCATCTCTGGATCAAAATGACCAGAACACAACATGAGGGTTAAGGAAAGCATCTCAAACCCTTGCATATTTAAAAACAAAAATAAAAAATGAGTTCTGAGAAAAAATGAGAACTGGCCCTTTTTACTACGACTACCGTTCTCTTGGCTTCACACCCTTTCGTTTCTTTTTTTTTCAGCCTGAGGAGCTGAGAGACATCATCGAGAAGGCTCGTGAGATGGAGCAGAACTCCGGCCACCTGTTTGACGCCGCCATCGTAAACACCGACCTGGACAAGGCCTACCAAGAGCTGCTGCGTCTCATCAATAAACTAGACACCGAACCTCAGTGGGTCCCCTCATCCTGGCTGCGCTGAGATGAAGCCCGCTCACAACGACCCCTCCACAGACGGGTGTAAATGAAGAGCAGACTGTTAACGAATCGCATACTCTCGGGTTCCATAGAGTTGACCGAAAGCCGCCTTTTTTACACTACAGGGTTCACCACTAGATGAGGACACTGCGCCCCTTCAGACCTCGCCAGAAGTGTCTGTCTGCACTGCGCTGTCAGCAGGCTGAGGGAGTTCCGAGAGTTATGTCAGAATTAGTTTGATCATGGCGAGTCCGGTTACCCACATTCCAATGAGAGAGTTACCAGCACTTGGTGCAGCAGTAGAATTAGGGCTTCTATACTGCTTTTGATAACTATTTATGATTGTAAATATTCTAAATGTATTTTTAAAGACAAATGTGGAGGGTTTCCGTTGTGGGAAAGCAACATGTCACTGTTTTAAAAAGTCCGATGAGATATTCAGGCTCCAGAATAGTTACATTATTATTGGACAAAGACATTCGTTCACTGTTCTCTCTCCGCTTTCACCCTGAAACTCTGATGTACAATGTCACATGAACATCAAGCAGTGGGTTCAGTGCAACTCTTTCAAGCTTACAAGACACTAAAAGGGATAAATGTCTAAGCGACTGATGCCTTCTATCCCTGCCTCAGTGTTCCTATGGCAAGCAACACTGTGATTATGACAGGTTAATAGTACGTTTCAGGTTTTCCGAGAGTTTGCAAAGCCACTTCTGAACACAGCTGCAAGATGGAAGTGGCTAAATGTAAGTCTATGCTCTCTGTCTCAGTATTCACATGCACTTCCAGCACTCAGAAGTGTAACCAGTATTGTAAACGGTATCTGACAGCAATACAGAGGTTTACCATCTGAGCGTCGGCACGGCCTAGTCTTAGTCAATGCTTCTGCACAATTTGAACTGTTCCATTTATGATTTGTTTTAGATTGGCTTTGAAGGTTCTGTGTTGTTTTTATCTGTTTCAGCATGAGTGTTTTAACTTGTGGTAATGCTCTCCATTTAAGGATCTCATGAAACCTGCCAAGAACATGTCCTGGTCTTATTTCGCCTTAAATCAGAAAGAAAAAAAAATCGCTTGACATTGCAGTATGCAATATAAAAACATGATCAAATATCTTATCTTAATTTATGCTTATTATATATATATATATATATATATATATATTATAAAATTATAATGAGTATGTTTTATTATTAGAACAAAATTAAAGTGCTGGTCAGTCTAATCTAAGGGATAAAAGCAGCAAAATACAATATAAAGATATGAAGAAATGCATAATTTTTGTGAAAAATGTGCTTCAAACACAGGCTTCGTTTTCTTTTTATAATATTGATGTTTTTCTGATTGATTTTAGGCTTTAATCTTACCTGGACATGTTTCATGAGATGTTCCCATTGGTTTGAAACATCAGCTCCATGTTGAGGCGAGATATGTGCTGAGTGTATGCTTATGAATGCATGATTTTTGGGGAATGTTTAGCGCATGAGTGCAAATGCTGAAAGTGATGAACACTTGATCTTGATGGACAGAAAAGCTGTGTGTGTGTGTGTGTGCGGGCACATGATTGGTAACTCTTTTAAAAAGAAGGACTCAGTTTTTGCAGACAAGTATTATCTCCATAGCTGATTCAAGCACACACTGGAAACAGCTTTACAGAGATTTGTTCTGCAGAACTGTTTTTACTGTGTTTTTTTTTCTTTTTCTTTAAGATAATCAATGTGTATTTAGAATGCAACATAAATATTTTTTTAATGTACAGAATAGCTCAGCCACTAGGAAACACACCGTTGAGGTTTTTACTCTTGTGCACTACACTTTGGTTTGTGTTGTGAGTGTGGACGGAGCCACACCTCAGTCTCATGTGATCTAGTTACATGCCAGTCAACTGGAAGTAGAATTAATGAATGTAAAAGAAGAATCACCTTTCCTTCTCAGCTGTTTTTGTATGAATTATACAAGTGAATTAAAGCCCAGATTATTAGTGTTTGTCTCTTTTTCTTTATAGATAAGATGGTAATTTTATTAGCTCAATAGGACTATGTGATATGTATATATCAAAAGTAAATATACACACACACACACATATATATATATATCTATATACAGTATTTATATACATGCACAGTGGATATAAAAAAAAATCTACACACCTGTTAAAATGCAAGGTTTGATAATGAGACCAAGATAAATAATTTTCATTTTTTAAATACAAACTGAAATCTTTTGGGGAGGGGGGAGGGGACGTAAAAAATTAAAAACTATATGAATGTGGTAACATAAGTTTGCACACCCTTTAATATTTTGCATCTTTTGCTTTTATTACAACACATAGGCCCGGTTTCACAGAAAGGGTTTAGCCTAAGCCAGGATTAAGCCATAGTTCAATTAAGACATTTAAGTCATTTTTATAAACATACCTTAGAAAAAACATTACTTGTGT
>JAUCMT010000036.1:13456511-13479776 GCA_032357475.1 Enteromius thamalakanensis
GTTTATGTTCACATACAGCTACATGACACACTGCATGAACAATAATTTTTGAAAAAGCATAATAGGGGCACTTTAACCATTTCTGTTTAGGGTTCATTAAATCCTTTTTTTAAATTGAAAACATTTGAAATATCTTAAATGTAATTCACACAATCAGCTGTCGCCAAATCATGAGATTTATACATCAATTTCTATGAATTACCACTGATTGCAAAATAATAGCCTAATATTTTGAACAACTAGCAAGATTGATTTAATGTTCATTGTATTCTCATGACCATAAAGTTCAACAAATTAACCTTTGGCCTTGTCCAAATACCCTTTCTTTGCACTTGACCACTTGTCTACTTACATGAGGTATTTCCTATACGTTTGTGTTAAAGAGTCTGTGCAATGCTGTATAGTTTCCTAATATGGAAAATTATTAAATAAATAATTTCGGTTTTGTGTAGCTGCCATATAATAATCCATATTGAAACGTGGAATGAAATTACTACCATAAACATCTTTTTTTTCTGGTATGGTAACAGATTTGATAGACTTTGAGAAGTGTCAGTCATTCTGAAGCAGGTGAGCATCTTAAGCCTCAAACTGCTTCATGACTGGATCAGTTTGATCATCCATTCAGACATATTTGGAAAAGCAACATCATTTTATTGTCCTCCCTCCTGGCAGGATCATAATACTCCAACAAAACAGATGGAAAAATCACTTCATTTACTGCTGATGGAAAAGGTGTCTACACTAGTTTAAGAATAAATCAAATAAATGAATAATAGCATAAATGGTAACGGACTGCACCTGAGTCTGCACTGGCTGGGTGTTTCCTCCTGAAGCCTGTTTTCATTCTGAAAGACATCCGGTCGCGGGCAGTAGTCTGGCACACATTCTTTACATAACTCTGAGGGGTTTGTGGGGAAACGTCCCAGAGACAGTAGCATCATTCACAGCACTCTATCTAGCCTTCCACAATATTCAGAGACTTTAACATTCAATCCATCGTTTCTTGCTGCTGCTGCTCTTTATCTAGAACACGCAAGAATGTGAAAAATGTTTATCTCTAACAGTCATGCACATACAAATATAGTCAAAAATATAGTTCCTGCATAGTGCTCAAATTTATTTTACACATTAAAAACTGACTTCTGTTTCCATAGAGATAAAGTAACCGTAAAATACAAAGCTATGGCTGGCGCAAGGCTAAAATCAATTATTTATCTAATGATCTACTAAGCAAATTCACACAACAGAGTACTGCATTAAAAGACAGTGCAGCTTCATACTTATACGAACAGTAGACCTTAAACACAGTTTAATTTTGTGCAAGTAAAAATATTCTCATCTGGAATAACTAGAAAGTGTTGTTCTACTGCCCTCTAGTGGACAAAGCAACAACTGTACAGCCACACGCCTAGTCACTGCAATACCTGTCCCGAGAAATCACACCCCAGAAACACTATGATAAATTTGAAAACAAAAAGGGTTTCAAATAAAATTAAAGTCTGAATGTATTTGGAAAAAAATTAAACCTTGCGTTATAGTATCTTAAATAGGGCATGTGTGAACCACTCATATATTCACTTGCTTTCAATTCATTTGTGTAATTTCACAGACTAAGATGTTAAAATCATAAAAAGGTAAAAATGTTTATGTCAAGGCCCCTGTGTGTTCACAAATCAACCACCACTTTCCACAAATAAAGCCACAAAGTGCATGACTGAAAATCACACAGCCAGACATGGTGGAATGTAATTTGAGGGGCTTCAAACTGGTATGTTCCACAAACCAGACAGTATTACCTGAATATCCGGATTGCACAGAGCTAATCCTCAGGCCCATCTGTGACTACACAAATCTGGGGGTTCCATGTGTGTTAGTTCTCAAGGCACTATGCATGGCAGATAAAACATTTGGACAGTAATTTTTCCAGTGAAGCAAATGCATTTAGGAATTTGCTAAACATGATATTTGAATAATTTTATCTTCCATCTCAAGATCTGTTTAGCAATTGTACACTGTACTATTTTAACAGAAAAATAATATAAAATGCTATTTAGTTACCTTATCATAAAGTAAACTGAACATCATACGATATAGATTTTTACTGTAAAATACTGTCACATTCTGTTTTTTTTTAAGTAAAAATTATCAACTTCCAAATAATCGTGAATAAAAATAGCATAATCCTTGAATAACACATGCACTTTATTTAAACTGTTTTGTTTCTTCTTATGTTGATCAGTAATGTTTTTGTGTTGAGATTAGTTAACGTTACTTGCATTATATGAGTGTAATGTGTTGCCCTGTTGGTGTTTTGTCTTTGTCTGATCCTGTGCACCACATCTATATTAAATATTGGTTATGTTTTATGTTCAGACTTTGATGAACTCACGTGGTTTGTCTTGTGCCATCAATGTTACGATGGAAAGTGATAATTAAAATGCCAATCGTAGCAAACAAAGTCATGTTACGTGCCAAATATATTTGTATATATATTACTGCAATTTCTAATATTCTAATATTGATTTCCTATTTTAATATACTTTCAAATCTAATTTATTTGTTATGACAGAGTGCTGAATTTTCTCTAGACATCAGTGTCACATGATCCTTCAGAAATCATTCTAATATGCTGATTTATTATCAGTGTTGAAAATGTTGTGCTGCTTAATATTTTTTTTTAACCTGTAATAGTTCTTTTCTTTGAATCTTTCATGAATAAAGTTAAAAAGCAAAAAGAAGCTTCTTCAAAAAAATCTTACCATTCCCAAACA
This sequence comes from Enteromius thamalakanensis, assembly GCA_032357475.1. NCBI lineage: Eukaryota > Metazoa > Chordata > Actinopteri > Cypriniformes > Cyprinidae > Enteromius > Enteromius thamalakanensis. Next base: position 13,459,286 of record JAUCMT010000036.1, read on the forward strand.
GTTTGGGAATAGTAATATTAAATTATACATTTAAATATATACAGAAACCACAGCTATCTGACTCATCCAAATGTCTGAATAATTTCTCATCCTTGGCATTTTAAACGGTTCTAATGCATATTTTATTCACACACTCACCATCTTGGAAGTCCTCCGGTCACAACTGAGAACAAAACATTTGATCTGATGATTACGAGCTATTTTCAATCAAGGAGCATTCTTGTACTGTGTTTTTTAACAAGACCACAGAGCCTGATTTGAAAGGCTCATATCCATTACTGTGGGAACATGGCACCAACCTCTTCTCTAAAAAATGAATGAGCCAAAGCTTTCTTTTGCCTATGAGAAAAGTGCAAACTCAGACATAGTTAATGCCAGGGAAAAGATGGCAGTCTTTTTTCTCATTCATCCAAGCAGCAAGTTAACCAACCACAAAGAGCTGGCCTGCCAATTCAGGACTCTGAGAATCAATTCAAAGCAAACACAGACTAAAAAGCTTTGATCTTTATACAGCAACTAGGCAGACTTATAAACTCAAATGCACAATGTTTCATAGTGGTTTTGATAGGACAGATGGAGAGTTTAATACAGTTAATCACTCTGACACAGTATGTCTGTACAAACAGTTGTGGAGGGAAAATGTTCATTCTGCGCAATCCTTTATTTCTTCACACCTCAGTTCTATAGACTCCCAGATTCTTGTGGCTTATAGATCACTAAATCTCTGGAAAAATCCATTAAATTAATGTATACAGCTACTGTAATATTAAAACGGATCAGTTGATTTTAGCTTTCAAGATGAACAGCTATCAGTGTTGCACTAAGTCCAAGTGAAGTGTATAGCTCCTTGTTTTCCTCTTATTGACCACGTGGAGAGCACTTTGCATGGGCCGGTTGGAGCAGTGCCACTGAGCTATTTTCCATGCTCCCCACAGACAGATGCTGGGCCAGGCTGTTAAAGGAAAAAAATACAGCGGGACCAAAATTACAAGAAGACACATTAAACCGACGAGGCTTTTTGTGGCGAGCTGCATTCGGGCCCAGAATTTTTGCACTGAAATCATTAACATGAAAAGCACTTGATGAAAAATAAAGTTTCCATCATGTGTCTCTTTTTTTGTGTTTGAAAGCTTCGTTCAATTGCTTTTTGAACCATGTCCAACCGTTTTTTCTCCGCTCACACCAGACCTTCCAATGAAACCGCTCTTACAGATTCAGGCCTTAAACCTGAGAGAGGAAACAAGAGTAATGCAGTAATGAGCAAACACAAGCCCAAACCCGGAGGCACACTCATAAAACTCACTTAAACTGATATTTAACTAAAGGTTTGTGTGAGAGGAGAGGAAGGAAACGACTAATGCAAGGCTAGACCTCTAGAAATATTGTCTGGGGTGTCTTCAGTGAAGATCGGAGAGCACTCTGAAGCAGATTTGACTATCATGAAATTCTAGGCTGGTTGTTGCTTGATGCTGAACCCTGCTGGGTGCAAATCAGAATCACACTACCATTCACTAAGGCTTTCGTTCTGCAAGGTTTCTGTCATTTTTTTGTTGTAAGAATGCATTAAATTGATCATATCTGGCATTTGAATAGCTACTCATTGGACTTTCCTGAAAATAAAGTATTACGGTTTCCACAAAAATATTAAGCAGTAAACCTGTTTATAACATTGATAATAATAATAATAAATGTTTTATGAGCAGCAATTCTGCACATTAGAATGATTTCTGAAAAATTATGTGACAGTCTGAAGACTGAAGAAACGGCTGCTGAAAATTCAACTTGTGTAAAATTTCTGTTATCTTCTCTATGCTCTTTTGTGAATGAAATATTGCCTCATGTGCTATTAAAGTCTTTTAGTTTGAATTTGATTCAAAATTAAACATCCCAACAACTCTGGAATTCAGGTGGTATGTTTTTTCTTATATATTCTATATTAGGTGCCGAGTAGTTGTTTAGTTTTTTACAGCATATATTAAAAGAAAATTTTATTTGATGGTAGCACTCCTGTCACCATCTGGGACATAAAATAACATAAATCAGAAATTTCTCATCATTTTTTAAAAATTTAATTCCAAACCAAATGTCCTTCTTTTTGGGGAACATAAAAGAACATGTTTTGAAGAATGTCAGATTTAATGACCACTGACTTCCACTGGACAAAAATAAGTTCTTCCACATTTCAATGAAGAAAGAAGGGCTTATGGGTTTGGAACAACAAAAGTAAATAAATGATGACATCATTTTTAATTTTTCTGCAAAATATCTCCCACTCTTGAGGTCTAAAAATACATTTGCATTAAGCTTGCATTATTCTTTCAGTAATTAGCAGTAAAGTTATCCTAATCTCAAATTATCCCAGAAAGATATATTAGCATAACAAAAAAACTACAAATAAAGAACCACAAGCATTCGCTTGTTTTGTAGGTCTTATGCGGGGTAAGCAGCTTATACTAACAAACAAACAAACTGAGTGAGCTCTTATATCAGAACAACAAGAAGAAATACAGCTGTTGTTTCCCGAGACGTCTTGACATCAACAGCTTTTCTTTAGCTTGAGAAAATGATATGTCTGTGAAGACAACTTCAGTTCTTGGTCAAAACCACGTGCCACTCCCAGGAACCTCCTCCCTGTCTGTATCCTGCCGTCCATCCGTATGGGAATCAGTTGTCCCAAAGCAGATTCTGTGTGAACACTGCAAAACTTCCTATCATTTATCAGTCACACAATACAACTCCTAATTATAGAGTTCAAGTTACAGCAATGGATCCGACTCTTACAGACCACAACACATCACAGAACATTCAAAGGAAGCAGTCTTCATCTTGGGTATATATAGGACTGTATAGGATATGTGCCTTTTACTCTAGAAATCTGAAGAATATATAGCACTTGATGTTTTATTAGACATGTAGTCGCCAAATCAGTAAATATGTATTAGTTTGACTAGTTAAGGCAAGACAAAAACATCGTTTTTTTATGCAGTGGTCAATTTTGAGATTTTGGGCTAGTTTAGTCCCTCAAAATGTGTTATTTCAAAATACTATAAAGAAAATGTTTTCGAAGAATACATTAAAATGATTATTTTATAACATTTTGTTTACTTGTGACCTTAACTTTCTTCCCCTATTTAAATCTTCAAATGCAGTTTTCTCCAAATGAGCTTTTTGTCATTTTCTGGTATCAATATCTCAGCCTATGTTGCACCTATGTACACCAAACTTTCCAGTTATACTCTCACTAGTATTCTGAAGATATTTACTGAGGGATTTGTTAATATATCATTTCTGGTCTGAGTTATGTGACATTTTAAAGAAAAAATATGGCTATTTCTAAGGCTATAGATGGTAGATTTTGATTTAGGTAATGAAAGCAGACATCCTAAAATCCCTCTGTAATTTTTTTTTTCATTTTGTGTATAAACTTAAAATAATTTTGCACCTGGCTTTATGCTATATTCATATATGTATGTGAAATATATGCAAATGTACGCATATTTAATGAGCTATTGCCTCTTTTGCATATTTAAACATAAAATGTAAAAAAAACTTGCAATACATTTTTTTCTCCTATTCATGTGAGTAATCAACTGGTAAAGTTTCATGATCCTATTTGTAAGTTAAAAATTTTACCCTATTCACCTACAGTGTCTCGCCTTAAAATGCATTGGAAATAGCAAATGTCTCTTTTAAATTGTAATATTCCACAGCATTATGTTTTTACTGTTTTTTTTCTTCCATCAAATAAACGCAGTCATCACGAGGACACTTTTTTTAGAACACTGAAATAAACCCCAAACTTTAGACGGTGGTATATACTTCTAGTGTTATAAGAACCTTTCATTATCTTATATTTTTGTGTCTGCTTTGTGCTACGCTCTGATGAAAATCTAAAAGTGAAACTTTACTTTAAACTTCCTACGTTAGCATTTTAATTAGTGTCAGACAGTCACCGAAATGTTCACATCTGATTTCTTCACATTTTTATTTTTAGAAAATGTGAAAAGAATGAAAATGTGGCTATTGAGGGGTGTCTGTTTGAAATAAACTTGCGAGATTGTGCCGAACTCCTAATTTTGAAACTCTACATGCGTCGCACCTGTTCATTTAATTGTAAGAAATCAATCTCTTGTTGCAAAATCGAGTTAGCTCCCCATCACTGCACACTCAGTCAGGTTAACATGATTAACTGCTAATGAGGGGTTATTTCTGTCACTGCTGCGTCAAAGGCTGCGTAAATTCAGGGAGAGAGAGCACCTGTAATTAAGAGCCATTTGCTTATCGTCTTGGAAAAATAATCCCTTCTTTATCACCTTTAATATTAATTAGCCATCAGGTTTTCCTCTGTTTATAAGATTATGCACTTCTCAGGATAAAACATTGTTTTGGGTAATCTCTTATTTTTAATGTGGGTTCTACCTTTATATTGCTTTATTACAGGGTTCATATTGTTTTTTTTTTACAATTTTTTTAAGGAATTATCTTTTTTTGAGACGGCTTTGGAAAACATAAAGCATAAATATGACACAAAGTACTGTTACCAGTGGATGAGATGTTTACATTTCACAAGTCTACCAAGTGAGGGAACCAAAGCATCAGTAACCACGATCTTTCCTTAGCATATTTATACTGGTAGCTTTTTCATACTTCTCAAAACAATAACACACACGTAGCTTATAAACAAAAAAATAATATCAAACTATCAAGATCTACACTGCTCAAATTAATACACTTGCTGAGAAAATCGTTGTCAGAATGATTGAAGCAGATTCAGAAGGTTTTTGGCTATACAATGATGAACTAAGCACTTGATATGAAGTTTGCCATGTATCCATACTGTATGGAGAAAAAAAACATTTTGTTCTTCCCTGTTAGATGATTTGTAAGAAAAAACTTGTGATTTTTCAGATCTTTGACATATTTTCTGGTAGTAATTTTATACTTTTGTAAATTGTATACAATTGTAAATTATTGCATTTTATGGCATACTAAATATTAATGTTATATTTCTGCCATGTTGCTAAAATAAACAATTAATTTCCACTTGTTCGCCTTATATTTACCATGCATGTGTTGAAAGTTTGTCATAAGAGCCTAATCTGTTTCATCTACTGTTATACTAATGTCAATTATGGTCTTGAATCAAATGTATAATTTTGTAAAATCATCTGATGTATCATGACTAGATGTATAAGACTGGGTGACTGTAGTTCAAAGAAGATTTTTACTATTGTTTTAAAGAACAAAACTAGATTTGATAGATTGTGTTCATTTCTGTTCATCAGTTGCCCTTTGTTGTGGGAAAAAAAATGTATCTTTGTTTAGTAAAATAGTGGTGAAGGAATGAAAAGGTTTGTCTTTTTTAAGAAGACTTGGCAGATTATTTGTGAAGTGAAAAAGACTTTAAAAAAAATGAAACTCAAAAAAGTTTAATAGATGTTTGTTTGTCAAAAAAATATTGTTTTCAAATTTTACATAAAATTTATTTACGAAACAAGTTTTACTTTAAAGCTGCAAGATAACTATAAAATAAAAAAATGTAAGATTGATATTTCAAAAAGTGAGCTTTCTGTAAGATTTTGTTTTGGTGCAATACCAAACGTTCTTCCTACGGAAGACGATTTGGACCAAGCAATATTTCAAAATTAAAGTCATTAAATAACGAGAAAAAACTCCAAATATAATGTTTAGAATAAATTGATTAAATTACAAGAAAAAAATCATTAAATTTAGAGAAAAATTTGTAAGAAAACTGTTTAAATAAAATATTAAATTACGAGAATAATGTTGTTAAATCTTGAGAAAAAAACTTGTTACATTTCAAGAAAAAAGTCGAAATAAATTGTTGTTACATTTAAAAAAAAATTTTGAGAAAAAAATCTAAATAAAATTTTGAGAATGAACTCATTAAACTACGAGAAAAAAGTTTGATTTTGAGAAAAAACTTTTTAAATTTCAAGAAAAAGGTCTAAATAAAATGTTGAAAATAAATTTGTTAAATTATGAGAAAAAAGTTGTTAAATAAACAAATTTGTTTAATTGCATGGGTATGACAGAGGTATTATAATTTGAAGGTGGTTTATGGGGACACTGCCTATGCCCCTGTAATGCAAAAGGCTTACAAAACATACTAAATGGTGTTTCTTTTTTTTTTTTTGAAAATCTAAAAATGCAAGTTTCCTGTAAGGGGTGAGTTTAAGGGTTGGTTTAGGACTAACGTGTGTGTGTGTTCACATAGCAAGTGCCAAAACCTTTACCATGTTTCATACTGTTCTGATAAAGTGAAAAAGAAAAAAAAAACAAATAATCAAAAAGAGGGCAACAAGAATTCTTGTAGGTTCATGTTCCCCTATACTACAAACATAACCTCTGGCAGCTTCACAGAACCACTTTTTAAAAAAATGTATAGAACACAATATGTCCAGCCGGACCTCAACATTTTCTTTGACATACCTGTGTGAAGCACAGCTCGCAGTGGGTTTGTCTATGATTGGATTGATTGGATGAGGGCATGTTGCAGCTGGGTTTACTCCACAGGGGAGAAAGGTTAATTAGGAGAAGATGATGAGATTGATAATAGATTGAGGTCTGTAGTGTAATATAGATGCATTCAGGTCTACAGATGACACAACACATTCCCCTGACCTGCCCCGTCAGCCTTCAGCTGACGCGAGCAAACGTGCTGTCGGCGCTACTGCTGTTGGCCTGATTCAGCGGCACTAAACCACAATCCAGGTTTGAGTCGTGCTCATGTTGCTTATAGTGGAGCGTTCCAAATGTAGCTTTCACTCACTTGTTTGTACAAAGCTGCCAACACATCAAGCCCTCTTGTATGTTATCCACAACAGCTGCAACTAGATTATATTCATTATGAAGAGGAACTGTCACGTCCGTCAATAGTAAAGGTCCGCTTCCAGGACCCCTGGCGCTGATGCGCTGCTGATGTCTGGAGTGTTTCACCTGAGTTTATGAGCTTTCTCAGCTGCGCTCATGACATTTCTATTGGACATGTAGGTGTTTCGGGGTTAGAAATGTTTCAGGTGTATTCATATAAATCAATGGACACACCCTGGGAGGATTTATTGCACATGGTATGGATCTTTACTAAGAGGAAAAATAATCAGTGTGGGCTTATCTTTATCTTTGGGCCTTCACACTTGTGAACTGAACCCACGCTAAGCCCTGCCTTCACATCATTCTGACCAATCCAACAGCTATTGCCTTTCTGTCATTTTCAAGCTTTCTCTGTTAAAAAACAAAAAAACAAAAAGAAACATATAAACTAGCTCTTAGTTAGTCTGTTCATTGGTTTCTTTTACTTAGCCAAGCTGAAAGACCAGCTAAGACATAAGCTGGCTTATACAGGTTTTATTAATAGAGGATTTGCTCTTTTTTCATAGTTTTGAACACATTTTATTTTTTGGAATTTGACAAAAATATGTCATTTAGAGAAAATGAGGTATTTATTTAGCATTGGGAAGATCATGTTGTAAACTACATCATGTAGCTTTAAGTTCCTAACGGAACATGTATAATATTATTTCATACATTTGCTTCAAAGTCGATTAATGTTTCTCATTAAATTCTATATTATGGTTCAGGTCAGTAACTAATGTGTTCACAATACCATAGTCCTACTTTTTTTTTTTTTAAGTCTATTTCACTTAAATGTACATCATTCAGGATACAGAAAATAACATCTGTCAATGCTTCTGTTTATTGCAGCTTCAACAATTTTTCAAAGGAAAGCAGAAGATAAAAATGCTTTGCAAAACCACAAATCAATCAAGTCAGCGTTGCCAAGTCTCTGTTTTTACCACGCAATTGGGCTTCTCTTATGCTGTTGCCGCAGGTTGTCTTTTAGTCCTCAGATTAACACCATCCAGCCAGAACACAATTTTATTGGGACCCCAAAAGGAAAAAATCATGATGGACCAATTTCCGGGTTTCTCAGCAGCGGAAGTCGTTATAGTTGGGTTACCTTGAAAAAAGTGAATGGGAGAGTACTACAGATAGCCTATATATTTTGGCATCCCTATTCACCGCTCAAATAGCAAAAGAAAAACTTTTACTAGTTTTTAAAGTGTTTTCATGGTTTTCAATAATAAATAAAAATAAAAAAATTGATAACTGATAAGCAAACAATGTCAAATTTTCTGTCCCTTCCCATAGACGCTGCATTAGGAACTCCCTCAAATTAGCATAAACATTTTTTTTTGTAATTTGATGCAACGGTTCAAAGAGTAGTGTTATAAATGTACATGCATTAAAAAAAAAATACAAATATAAAAACTTTAGAGTTTATGATGCTGATGAATGTTAAATGCGTCCTCACAGTCTTGTGAAAAGGGTCCAATGGGCTAGTTTTGAGTTGAGCTGGTTTTGTTTCGCACACCTGGCAACCCCGACTCCAATCCATGTATGAATAATATTCAATTAATTTGAATCAATTTATGAGTATGTTTCATCATGGCTGTTAATGGAAACCTCCACGTCCCATTCCTATGGGATGTTCAATAAAGCAAGCCTACATAAATGACAGTAACCAGAGGCGGCAGATCTTAGTAAAGGGTTAATCCTCGCTGTTTGGCTTCATCAATGACATCAACTAAAAGCGTCACTTGATTCACAGCAGAAAGGCTGTTTCTCTTTAAAGCCATCAACATTCTCTGGTGTAATATTTCCTTTTTTGTATCATAGCTTTGATGAACTGCTTCATATCAAATAATGTACCGCTGCTGGATTTTTGCGTGGCGCAGCGAGCATCCCGAGCAATAAAACAGCGCGAGCTTTGGCGAAACATGTCAAACGGGCTCGCATAACCCTCAGCCGTGCACCTGTGTTGATGTTGCTTCATTTCTCTGATGATGTGTGGCAATAATCAGAGGAGATCCTGAACACAGATATGTTCTCTCTTGGCTATTGAGCCATCCACCGCTTCCAGCCATGCACCTGTACCCCTCCTCGCTCCTGCAGCAGCGTGCCGTGTTTTGCTTGGCATTTCTCATTAAAAACTTGCTCAGCTTGACACCGTGGTTTCCTAAGTGAGGCTTTCACAAAGAATCTGTCAGTACAAACACCCGACAGCTCGTTAATAACACATTTCCACCACAACAATACGCCGCTGTTGTCGGACTCGATCTAAGAGAGTCACGGCTCTCGGAGATCAACATTTATTCCGCACTTTTGTGCCTATAACTGGACATAAGGTGGATAAGGTCAGACTGACTTTGGTAAGAGACAGCGTGTGCCAGGGCAATCTGGACCGGAATGCGCGAACATGACCTCGATGTTCAAAAACGCATTGAATTTATCACGTTTTTGGGACTTGATTTTCTAACGGCCTATTTTGGGGCGCCGTGACATACTGCTCTGAGCCATAAGTAGAGTCTATCCTCTTTAGCATAGGATTTAATGATGCTTGAATGTGCACTCTCTTACATGTGTGGCCCCTGCCACCAGAAAAGTTTTTGAGAGGCAAGTTAACAGACCGTGAAAAGGCGGCACAGATGGCAACATCCTAGGTGGTAATTATCCAGCACCTCCTCTAGAAAAAAAGCAAGAAAGTAGAAAGTAAAAACACAAGATGGGTGTTGCCATCAGGTCAGACTCTGACACCTCTTGCAAGTCAAATCAAATCAACGGGGTCCTGCGGGGACAGAGGCGGGACTGATGTCACAGGTCACATCGTCCAATAAGAGGATGATTTCTAGCTTCACTGCTTTGCATGCTTGAGAGGAATCGGAAGTTTTTTCACTAGTTTTATGTATTCGATGAGCTGGGTAAGCCGACCATAATAGGAGCGTTTATGCAACATTAAAGCTGTTGTGAAGAGCTTAAACGTTTATTTTGGTGCAGATCTATTAAAATTAGAGGTGACGGTTCATTTGAATCCTGTTTGATTTTTGTGGTGGGGGAGTTTCAATGCACTACAAGGTAATGGCTGTTCCAATGTACAAGCGCCCATGCAAAAATATGTAAATGCTGCCCATATTAGAATCTTTGTCTGGTTGTCATTCTCACATGGGGCACATCAAAGCCATATGACCTGATTTTGCACCTGCTGTTTAATTAAATTTACAAGACAGACACACTCTCCACTCCTGGTGATATACAAATCAGTTTTTATTACCCCGGCCCTGTAATTTACAAGGCAATTGACTGCTGTGTGGAGATGGTGCCTGCCAAAGTGGTCCCTCAGAAAAGATATAGAAACTCTCGACACTGCTTCAGTTCTGCTTCTTACGAGAAAGATTGTGTGGCGTAGATAATGAACTGTAGGGATGTATCTGCCTTGATGGAGAGGGATATATCTGCCTTACTTTAGAGGTATAGACTTTGCATGTAATCATGCGATATTCTTTGCACTTACAAAAACGTGGTATGCTATTTTTTTTCAGCTTCAAAATGTACTTGGGCTTTTATCATAGTTGAACAGATTTTGCTAGTTGCACTGATTCGTTTGAAGGAGCCTATCTTGGGGTTCCAAATACTGTAAGTAATATTTATTTTGCACCGTGGTATATTGTAATGTGGCATAATGGATTATTATTTCTTATTAAATCAGCCAAATCATGTGAAAAAACAATTTTTTTTTATTATATAATGTGATTCCCCAAAAACTTGTTTACCTTGGAGGTGTAAATTTAAATACTTGATGGTTACTCTATGACATTTTTGTTGTTATAAACTACATTTTGTTTCTTGAAAATTAAATATAAATAAAAAAAGAATAATTTTTTGGATTCATGTGAAAACATTTTAAGGTTTTCCCTTCATATTTGTCATTGCATGTATATAAAAGTACCATGATTTATTCGGAAATTACCAGTAGGCCTACTTAAATGCAAAAGACAGGCATATTTCTGTCAGGATTATAAAACCAAAAAACTGTGTATCATATAAATTCTGCTTTGTATCTTTTCAAAGGGCTCAGAGCACAAATATGTGGCCTGTTGTCAATTTGGATTTGCTCTGATGCTTTTTATTATACTTTATAGTTTAATAAATTGATCAGATTTATTCTCTACTTATCATTCTGAGCAAACAGGCAATAAATCTCTCCGTAAGTCAGTAAATCCGTGTTATATCTGATTTGAAATTGCAGGGGTATTTCAATACAAGACATTTCAACCTTCTAAATCCTCTAATTCTGTAGTAACATGTTAAATTCCATAAAGCCAGGGAGGCTCAGAGCACATCTCCAATATCTGTGCGCTCGGTGCGGATTTGCGATTGCATGTGATTCAGACATGCCCCCGGTCGCAGTGGAGTACGCTTCTCAGGCAATCCATAATAGATGATGAAATTTGGCAAGCGGTCGAGCCTTATGGTCCATTCTTTCTCCCGCAGCTGCTTGTTTTCCCACAACTCATCTGTGCTGACCAAGTTGTGTGCCGAAGTACGTGTCTGGGTCCGTATGTCACCGGCTCATGCCTACGAGCACTCCTCCTGCAACTTTCCATTATTCAACACGTCAGAGGAGAGGAAAGACAGACAGACGTTTAGAGGGTTCCCTCTTTTAGCACACTTGCACGGAGAACAGAAAGTTTTAAAGCACAAGCAGATGGAAAGTGTCTGAATAGCACAACATGAGTAGGTGTTGGTGACTTTGACTGCATCCAAATTCACATACAAAGTTTTTTACCTAAAATTTGTATTTACACTTTGTATTTGGGGTTGTGGGCCACATCAGCCCATTTAGCATGAAGCTAGTCCACTAGAATGAAACACTAGAAATAATAAACCAGACCTTTTGACATAGCATGATTTGAGAAATTTCATATACTTTTTGTTGTTGAGTGTTTTGATAAAGCGTTAATTAAAAAAATCTTGGTATAATTAACAATTGACGGTTTTCCGGTCATTAAACTGAAACTATAACTGATGACTGAAAGAGAAAAAACTAAATAAATATTACATAAAAACAAAATGTTGCCTTGGCAATTAACTGAAATAAGTTGCAGCACTAAACGTTCACTAAAAAGTCTTAATAAATTAAAAATAAAACTAAATAATAATAATAATAATAATAATTAAACCTAAAGAGTAATATCAATATAAAACGCATAAAAATGATAAAAGTAAAACAAATTACAAAAAAATAAAACTAAAACTATAAATATAAAAATAAAAGGACATACATGTGTCTATGCATTTTACGAAAAGTAATTTATGTTTATATTTTAAATATATTTAAATGATGGTAAATATATGCATATAAATGTGTGTATTTACATAAACATAATAAATATATTATGCACTAAAATGTATTAATTTATTTATTTTTGGTCTGGTCCTGCCAAACACATCAACACGAGAGAACTGTACATCAAACCATTCCAAGGGCTCTTTAATGTCAATCATAAACCTAAACCAATCAAAACTGACGTGTGAAAGTATACCGAGCACCTATGCCAAAACAAATGAGGTATTGCTCATTGCTCACTTTCTCTCTCTCTTTCACCCAGGAGGTGTTGGCTGATTGATGGCCTGGGTTGAGCCAGTATGGTAAGATGGCTGCGAGATGCTGATCAGCAGCTGTTTTCTCAGAGCGAGGGAAAGGGGGAAGAAGTTTTCCGCTTGCCCTTCAGGCGGACCAGGTGTCTCTAACTCCTCGCTGTGTCATCCCCCATCTTGGCACCGCGTTCCCGAACAGGTCCACTTCATAGTTGCGCTACCTCAGGGACGGGCCCAAATTAACGCACGCACAGTATACAGAACTCCCCGAAAAATGTCGCCCAGAGCCTGGGTGTAGGACAGAGCGAGAGTTTTTGCTGAATAGAAATGAGAGATGGAGTCAGAGAAAGCCAGAGAGGCACACAGGAGAGCTCCATTTGTTAAGGTGCAGGTGCAAAATTTGAGTGAATGCCAGGTTGCGCTCCTCTTTTTGGTTCCATATTAACACTGTCAGCTTTTTTGTTCATATCTAAATCTTTTTTGACAATGCTGCCTGCTTTCAGTGCCTGCTGTGATTTGCTCAGTTCATATTTGTCTAGAAACTAGAAAATTAGCCAGTCATTATGGAAGTCAACTCTGAAAGCTTTTAGGAAGTCGCAGTTGGTGCTTGTGCTCAACTGTAGATTAGTGTATCGCTAAGTGAATTTGATTCGACTCTGAAAGTTCGACTTCAGTCGGACTGAAGCAATAATTTATGCTATTTTACTGGAGTCCAAATGAAACCGTACCAGTTTGGGCTGCGTTTCCCACAAGTATCATAAACCTAAAATGCTCGTGAAGACCGTCAATGCCAACGTTTCTACCATCTACTTAGGCGTACAATGTTTTTGGCAAATGCAGCCCAGATCCAGACTAGACAGATTGCGATTGTGTCATCTATAAAACTTTGCAAGAACAATACTCAAAAACTGCCTTTGCAAGAAGATTTAGTTTTTTTTTTCATAAAGTAGTGCATCTATCCATCTAATATAATGCGAGAACACAACAGAAGTTAACCGAGAGTCTCCAAAAAGTCTAATTGCTTTGGACTTTTGCAATTTTGATGATGACAGTTGGTATGGGAGGCGTATGGGCCGCAGTCAAAATTGAATAAAACACAAGGCGGGAGTTGGATGACAGCTTTAAACAGGGCAAGGCCACGAGTATTCTCTTCTGTCTGCGGGAACAAATGCAGTCCTGCACCAAACATTGGCAACCGCAGACCACAGCTTGGAGGCAACGGGAGAAAAATAACTTCTGTCAAAAGCAAGAACAAAGGAGAAAACACTCATGCCTGCACTTTACTCCTCATTATTTTGTGATTTCATAATCAAGACAACGGGATCTGATCTGCAAAACCGTGGACAGCTGGTCCGTTTCCACCACCGAGCCTGTTGGGATTTGTAGTTCTTTCTCAAAGACATGTGCGAATCCCCACCGTCCCTCCCCTCGTTCTCCATAACGGCCGACTTTTTCAGGAAACAGAAGGGGTACTCTGTTGTGCCGGGCTCTTTATTTCCTTCCTCCGTCGGATAAATAAAACATTGGGCACACTTTGAAGGGCCGGGCAGGGGGAAGTGGGGATTCAAAGGGATTGTTAAGAATCTGGGCTGTGCCCTTGCATCGATTCCCTGTTTCGTTTGTGTGGCTCCGCTGATGCTGCATTGTGGGTCGCAGATTGCACTGTTTTTTCCATCCCTCAAGTGAGATGTAAAAGCAAGGCACCCATCTGCCATGCAGACTCCTGCAGCCCCTAAAAGCTCTGGCGTGTGGAAAGATAAGGAGAAAGGAAGAGAGGAAAACGGAGGGGAAGAACGCTGCTCTGAACCGTCACCAGAGCAAGACCAAGGCCAAGAACCACATAAAGCATCTTGTGAAAGTTAGATAATATGTAAAAGCTGTGACCATATATTGCACATCACAGTTAAACAAGATTTCAAGACAATCTGATTTCATCAAGTGTTCTTCAGCATGACATGAAGTGACTTTTGCTGAAAAAATGCAATGCTAAGAACTTTAAAGGTAATTTTCTCAGTATTTAGAATTTCTTAAGATTCCAGATTTTCAAATGGTTGTATCTCGGTCAATTAATGTCGTATCCTAACCATACATCATACATAATTGAAAGCTTATTTGAAGTCATAATTGTGAGGCACAGTTAAGAGATATAAAGACATATTTTTGAGACGGTTCAATTTCAAGAAAAAGTTGCAATTTTAAGAAATAGTCACGGTTGCTAAATATAAAGTCACATTGTGAGATGTAAAGCTATACTTGTAAGTCATAATTATTGCATTTGTAAGGCAAAGTTGCAGTTCAGAGAAATAGTTAAAATTGTAAGTCACTATTATGACAAATACAGTCACAATTATTAGTCACACTGTGAGCAATAAAGTCCTAATAGTTAAATATAAGTCACAATTACTTAAAATAAAGATGTGACTTGTGAGATACCAAGACTATCAAACGCCATCTCTGCCAGTGATAATAAAAATGTCAGAAAGGGAGGTTCCGCCAACGTTTTTGATCTCGGCAATAAATTATATGATCTTTGAAGCTTCTCCTAAGCAGTCCTCACTTGAACCTGAAGTTTAGACAAAACTGGTACCTTGCCGATGAAACTGTCTTCAACTGATACCCAGTTTGGGATGTGAGGGGGTGGGACTGCTGGGCGGAGAGCAGGTTGGGCGGTACTTCCTGTTCACACCTCCCACTCTGCTGTGAGCGAGCTCAGGAGTGTCAGCACCCCCTCCCCCCGCCCACAGCTGTCTGAACACACACACAGGTGCTCAACTCACACCTCAGATATTCAATGACAGACAGAGACCGATATTCTTGCGAATGCTTTAAACCTGTATTCTCAGCACAGACTGCAAGGTGACTACATAATATTTTCATGTAGATGTACGTGTGAAGAAGCTATGCAATAGGGGTAATATGATTCGGGAATATAGCAAATGTGTTCCCATAAAGCATAAATCAGGCTAACTAGGCTGCAGTATTGTGACCTAACGAAAATCGAAGATCTAATTGTGGATTTTTCCTTTAATGTAATCATGATTAGATATTTGGATTAGTTAATATTACACTATTTTGTTTCTAAATGTCATATTCTTTTTGTAGTATATACACATCTAGAACCAATCATTTATTGCTATATCATAAATTACAAAACCTTACTGACTGATGTTTTCGTTGCCTTCCTGCAAATATGGAAAAAATAAAGGGTCTCAATTAAATATTTAAAGTTTTACACAATTAGTGCAAATTGTCAGATGACCAGAGCAGTTTCCTGTTTGCACCTTGAGAAAATGAAAACTGCATCAAAGCTCCAATACGAAGGGCTAGTAAAGTATGTTAACATAAAGATATGACACAGATTTTTGGTACATATTATCTTTAGGTGGTCTAGTATTAATATATGCATGCACATATATTTATTTTTGTTGAGTGTGATCATAAAGTGAGTGATAATCTTGATGGTCACAATAGTCACCGGTAGGATAACAGTGAACTTAGCTAGACAATACAAATCCTATATTTTTATTTCACTGTTGCTATCAATGTTTTTTATGCATAATAAAACCCCTACAATGTGATCAAACCATTTAAAATAGCTGAGCTAAGATATATATAGAAAATTATGAATGCAAACGTATGTGACATATGACCGAGAATAAACCACTTTTTTTTCACACACTTTGCCAAAAGATTTTCCAAAAATAATTATTGATTATTTCAAAGGGTTACTAATGACGCATCACGCAAAATTGGATATTTTCAAGTCTGGGAAAAATTTGGGATTAAACGGGTAACGAGAATGACTAAACTGTATTTATAGTAAACAAATAAACATAGTAAACAAACAATCATTTTTACAGTAAATGTAACTTTAATAAAAAACATCTACTTAATGAATTTATGTGAATGTAGTTTGCCTAATTATTTCTTTATTATTATTTTAATTCTGTGTTTCATTGATTTCATGTCATTTCTTTAATCGAAGCATTTTATATTAGTCTAATTCCATCTTCCCATTAAAATCAAGCCCTTGTTCCATGTGCATATTAGTTATTGTCTTGTTTCACATTGCTTTCTAACATATTTATTCCAAACAATATTTGCTTAATTAAATGTCTCATATTTAGTGTCTGTGTCATCAATACAAATACAAAATAATGACATGTTTGCTAATCTTTTAGATTTGAGACCTTAAATACCCTACAGAATAAATGACAGAACGAAACACTCCAAGATCAGATCTTCCTTCAGGCAACGAGGACCTACTTTACAGCTAACTATAAAATCTAAAACTTGAGAATGTGGGATAAGAGTTAAAAACTCTTTCCCGAAGGGAATTGTCTTCCATCCATTCTGAAATTGGGAACATCCCACAAGGTCAGATCCATAGACTCAAACGGATATAAGATAAAGAGACTGACTTTGGCGAGAGGGCAAAAGAAATGGAGCGAAGAATCCATCTCAAATAATGAAGAACAGTAAGAAGTGCATATCATTGAGCCAAAAGAGACCTACTGCCGAATTTAAAAAACACGTACGGCCCCTTCCAACTGGACATGTTTTGTTGTGTGATACAGTAGACAAGCAATAAAAGGAAAAAGTTAAAGAAAATCAGGAAATCAACAGAAGCATGACACCTCCAGGGACATCTTCCCAAATCCCTATAGGCTTTAACAGAGCTTCCAATATCTGAGACAAAGCGGTCCAGAGATATTTCCCATTAACATAAAAGAAGCCAACTCTAGTATTATAAAATATGCTCAAACAAATACTTTAACTCAGGCAACATTAATAAACTGCAACAGTACCCATTTGTTTTATGTAAAACAACAACAGAAAGACCTTTCTGATTAAAAAACAAAGATTAACTCAAAATGATTGAAGTCTACATCTAATTAAACATTCTTAGGCACCTTATCTTGTGATAATGCTATGAAGGTTATTTTATTTTTTTGGATTTATTCCCAATAAAGTACTCATGTAACTTGTGACACAGTAATGATGGAAAGATAGTATTTAGGAGATAAGCAAAGATGAATGTCATCACAATGTCGTAATTATCAAATTTGATATTTTCTTCGAGTTGGGGGCATGCCAATTAAAAAATCATTTCAGAAGCCAATTGGCATGGACCGTAATTAAGTTTTAATTGTGAAAGTTAACTATACAGTTTAGTCTGTACTCATTTTTGAAGAAAATCTATTAAACTTGCCATACAATTATTCTCATTTAGCAGATTTATGAGGCTACAGGTTTGTGCGCCAAAATCCTATTTCCCATCACCGTCTGAGAATGGAAGTCAGTCAAAAATACCTACACTACCGTTCAAAGTTTGGTGCTTTTTTATTTTATTTTTTTCAGAAAGAATACACTAAAGTGATCAAAATTAGTATTTATATTAATATACAAAAAAGGTTCTATTTTAAATGAATGCTGCTCCTTAAAAACTTTATACTCATCAAAGAAGTCATGCTTTCCCCAAAAATATATTTTTTTGTGCTTTCCATGTTAATAAAACATGTTTCCTGGGCACCAACATTTGATTCCTGAAGAATAATTTGACACTAGTCTCGCGTAGAATTTATAGCCGCTTTCTTTGGCAAGGCCCGCCCATAATGCCGTTTGACCGACATGTCAAACAACCAATCACAGCTTGTTTCATTCAGCGTCACGTTTCGGAGCATGGAAATGTCCCCACAACAACAGACCGACCGACATGCAACAAGCCAGTCAGCAGAGAAAATCAACGAAGTAGAAGAAAACAAGCAATAAGTTATTGATCTGTTCTTACGTATAACAACAATGGCGTCTGCATGACCACCGATCTGATTAAAACACAAAATAAATCAGTAGGAAACGTATGCAGACTTTGTTCAGAGACCTTCAAAGCATCTAAAACTAACAAACAAAGATTATTTTGTGGACACGACTCTAAGGACAAAGCTGAATTTACTATTGTGCTGGAGGAGTTTGTTAGCGTTCTTCATGACACAAGTTTGGCGATCTGCACGTCTTGCCGAAGTGTACTAATGAGGTACAATAGAAAACACGAGATATTTTCTTCCGCTATCACACATCTGTGCTTTGTTTCCCGGTGGCCCGAAAATAAACGCGACACTCGCGCCCCCTGGAAATCCGCTCAAATTCAACCAATCAGATGACGACTTCGACACTGCTGAAGTGTTTCCAGAAATGTATGCATCAGACGTTCAGCCAACGCTCTGTGGGCGTGACATCTGAGGCTGAGACTAATTTGACACTGAGGACCGGAGTAATGATGATGAATCAGGAATAAATTGCTAAAATAATATAATAACATATATTTATATATATATATATACTGTATATATATATATATATATATATATATATATATATATACAAGGTATTTTAAATAGTATAAAAAAATATATGTATTTTAAATAATAATGTTTCAGATAATATTTAATTTGTAATAATTTGGAAGTATTTTTGATGAATAATTGCAAAAGAGGACATCTAATGAGTTTAGTTACAGATAAAAAAGTACATTATTTGCTCTTCATTTTCGCATTTAGGTTCTATCAAGGACTTTAACTTTATATCCAGTGCTGTGAAAAAACAAAATATAGTTCAGAAAGACAATGAAAAGTTGTCTGGTGAAATAACACTAGTGCTCACGGGAAAGAAAGAAAATGGAAGTTCTGTGAATATTACACTGCCTATCTGAGCTCAGCAGGATCCCAGACTGGGCCTGCGGGGAGCGAAAAAGAAACCTTGTAGTTATTGAAAAGTAATAATAAAAAGAAAAAAAAATACAGTGAGGCTCAGAGCTGGTTCCCTTTATACGGGCATACAGGGAGGGCCAAGCCTCACTGTGAAGATAAATGTCATTTTCAGCACACACACAGTCCTGCAGTGAGAGTGTGTCGCGTCTGCTCTTATCACTGCTCACACACACACACACACACACACACACACATCTTTCTCTTTCAGGAACAATTAGTTTTATTCTGGGACTGAGCTTCTGAAATGTTATTCATTGAGGTGAACTGGTTATCATATCACAAAGACTGCAGCTGAGTCAATTATTCTATGTGAATAGAAGAGTGGGCAAGGAAAGAAAGAAGAAAGGTAGAAATGGAGAATGAGTGTTGTTTATTTAAAATTGATCAAAGTATTTTAAGAAGGATCCGTGTAGCTCAGGTTTTGAAAGAGAGAACTTGAGATTTGTTTTAACTACGTATTTTATCTTTCAGTGTTGCACTGGAGCTGCTGTAAGTAAAAATGAACCCAAAAGAATTCTGTAAAACTGAATCTGGTGTATCTGACGCGATACTTGTGCATATACTTATAAAGCATGGCTTTGTAAAGAAATCCCTTCACATGATGAGAGGATAGAAAATAAAACACTGGCATAAAGTCTGGCCTAGTCCACTAAACTGCAAAGAACTGCAAACTTAGGGAGGAAGAGATCCTCTAAACTAAAATGAAAATCACAGGTTTTTTTATGCACTATTAAATTTGAAATTAATAGTATCACAATGAAGGTAAATTTATAAAGTAACGATTTTAATGGTTGTAAAAATTAAACCGAAGGAACTGATTCAAATATTTAATTTCTTTTTCCATAACATTGTAATAATATTTAACAATACTACTATTTTTACTGTATTTGTGATCAGTTAAACGAGCATGGAGACTTCTAAATCATGTTATTACTGTTATTAAAATGTTATTACTGTACCTGTATATGATATCTTACACCTCCAATAATTTTTAACAATAATTTCTATAGATATTATGAGAATTTTTACAGTTTGTCACGGCTTGGTGGTCGACGCACTGTTTTAAAGGGCTTGAAATACAATCTGATGATGCATGCTGGGAAAAACAGTGTAGAAAAATAAAAATCAGCCCAAATATAAAGACAGCATTTACAAACTTTACAAAAGTAAATATGAGGTGGCTGAATAATATGTGCTATTTCGTTAAATTGTATGGCTTGATTTGTTTATTTTATGGATAGCTTGCTTAATCAGATTAGACAAAT
>JAUCMT010000036.1:13491752-13512715 GCA_032357475.1 Enteromius thamalakanensis
GTAAATATATGCCCTTTTTGGTAAAAAAGATGACCATAGACTGACGAGGAACCATATATGGTAATTTCATTGACCTAAATTTACAACATAAAATTGTAATTATTTTAAAGTCACAAAAGCTTAAAAGTCTTGTTATAGCCTCCGACAACATTCCAGGGTTGAAATGATGAATTTCCAATTATTTTAATGAGTGCCCTATAAAGGGTTAAGGACATTGCTTAAAAATTGGATCAACTTGTGGCGTGTTTTTCCACTTCAATTTTGAGTGTGACTTCAAATCCAGACTTCCATGGGTTAATAAATTAGATTTTCATTGATCATTTTTGTGTGATTTAGTTGTAAGCACACTCACATATATAAAGAACAAAGTATTTAATAAAAACATTTCATTCATTCAGATCTAGGATGTGTATATCTGTATAGCTATATTTAAATGTATGCATATTAATTATTAAGTTCATTAAAACATTTGACATTTAATTTCCAGAAAATAAGTATTTATATATATATACAATTTTTGAAAAAACAAAACAAAAAACAAATAAAGGCATATATAAACATATTAAATGCAAAATCATAAAAAAATTCAAATATTATATTTTGTTTTAATAAATAGTATTCAATTCTTTAAATTTTTCTTCACTGTAATGTCAGGACATCACCCGCATGGAACTGCATTATTCATGTATTGTTTAAGCTTTTTTGTTGTTGTTGATCGCACCACATGACTTTAGACTTTAGCCAGATATTTAGTTAATTTATTAAGCTATATTAAAATTATTTTAATTTTATAAAAAAAAATTATAAAAATATTTTCCCCTTAGAAATAATACTATAGTATTATTATTATTATTAAATAATAATTATATTATTTTAATAAGTCTTTTTTCACTGTAATATCAGAACAGTCACCCTGACATTTGTAATCTACAAATAAAAAACCTTTTCAAAATTTGCATCATTCTATGTATAAACTGCGTTATATACAAGTCTGACAAAATATCATAATGTCATTGACTGTTTTACACAGTGCATTCTTGACTTGACTGAAAGAAGCTTGAAAGATCCCTGCACTTAATGTCCCTCTGTAACCTCATTGTTATGAATGATTTTCGTCTTTCTATTCCATACGATGGTCTCTCTATATACCTTTAACATGTGCTGACCTACAGGCCATGGTGTGCAGTGCACATCTGGCAGGAGTAGAGCCTGAATGGGATTTGCCTGGGGTGGGAGACCAGCTGGGGGTGCACATATGAAGCCGGGCGGTGGAAACACTTTGTGTATTATGAATAAGGACTTTAATGGAGACACTGACAGCTGTACTTCTCCTGCGCACAAGCCATGCACTTTTCTACCTTTGGAACAGCTGAGCATACACATCAGATGGATGAAAAGGGGGAAGTGATGTTTGCTCTCGATATTTCGAGCACAAGTGTAGTGAAAAAGCTGGTCCTACTGGTAAAGCATGAGATAATGGGATAAAAATATGCCATATGCAGATGTTTTTGAGGGAGGTAATCAAATTAAGCTTTATAATAGAAAGTCTATTGTAGGGGGTATAAAACGTCTCAATGCCACATTGGTTATTGTGTAGATTTGACAGCTAAGATATATTGTTTTACCATCTTTTCAGATTTATTCAACGTACAATCTGGCACATGTTCCAGAACAGGGATTTTCAAATGATTTAATTCCAAGGACCTTAAATGTTGATTATGTGTGGAAGATAAATATTTTCAAGGAAACCCATTTTTACTATGTGAGAAAAATATGGAGTGTAATAAAATAAATATAAATAAGAAAATAAATAAATTAGTGCTGTCGAACGATTTATCACAATCAATACATCCAAAATAAAAGTTTTTATTTCCAATATATACGAGTGTGTACTGTGTTTATTTATTATGCAAATGTAAATGCAAACACATGCATAAAAATATGTCATGCTGATATATGAAATATATACTGTATATATATATATATATAACATAAAATATAATATAAATACAGAAATGCATACGCATATACATATTTTCATGTGTTTATTTAAAAAAAAAAAATATATATATATATATATATATATAATAAACAGTACACAAACATTTATTATTTAATGAATACTTTTATTTAAAATTAATCACGAATAATAGTTTGACAGCACTAATATAAATACATTTAAAATTTTTTTGTATTAAATATTATCAGTGTACTAAAGCAAATTAAGAATACCTTTGAAAGCATATCTGAGAGTAAAAAAATTAAATAAATACTATCACTATAAATCTACTATACTATAAATCACTAATAATTTTATATGCACATAGTAATTTTCTAAATTTCGAAAAAATTCCCTAGCACCCCCTTGTGGCCCTACAGAGCTCCCCAATCCTAGTTTATAAACTCTTGCTCAAAGGAAGAGGTCACAAGCTTGAGGTCATCTTTGGCATAAAAGCACTAAAAGCCAAAGTTTAATACTACATGTATTAAATTTTCCTCATTGACACAGGTATTATATAGTTATGAGCTGTACAGAAATGGCTTGTCCTCTCAACATAATTACTGAGATAGAAGATGCTACCATGACCAGTTTTGAAACAAAGATGTACTGTAATAATGAATCAAGATATTCAGCTTTTCATTTGATCAGATGATCATCACCACAAGCCATAAAAATAGCAAGTGCAAATAATGAACTAAATGTTAATTAGCAAGATCAATGAACAAGAAAAATGAATCAATGGTCGAAAAAAGGTTTCCAGTGAAAGATTTCCTAATCTTAACCAAAAGCACTCACAAGAAGATCCGCAGTAATATATGCATAGTGAACGCATGGCAACACGAGAAGCGCTACCCGCCGCAAATAAGAGCCCACAGACACGAAGAGGCAGCCGGCATTTGCTGTGTTTGAGGAATTTGGGGATTTGATAATTTCCTGTTCTCTGAAAGGGATGGCAGCACCTGGTCGGCACAGCTGTACTTCATTTGGAGAGCAATTTGAACAGCGGAGAGGGAGGCAAGAGGAGCGCCTGCCTTGTCATTAAGGGCTGTAGAATGGCCTCTGTTTGTTAGACACATGGCACAGAGTTAATGCTTTTGAATGGGGAGACGGCCGCTGTTGATGCTGCCGTGAATTTCTCCTAAGTGCTGGCAACATCTAAAAAGCCACTCCAACAAAAAGAGAAAAGTCACATTTCCAATTTTTTCTCGTAAGCAAATGTTTTAGATGTTAATTATGAAATAATGTTACACGTAGAAATAGTTTTTCAGCAGTAGTTTTTTTTTATGTTTTGTCTCTTTCTCTCTCCACTTTTACATACAAAAAAACCTCTCAGCATTGATTAAAAGCAAAACTTGTCTTTTCTCACAATGACAAAAACGAGGGGAAACGATTTCAAAGCTACACCAGGATAGAAATCCTGTCAATTTGGTCGTTAGCTTCCTGTCTCCCGGTATATGATGTAACTGACTTTGACGAGCACATGTGCGTGGTGGCGGGGGGAGGCAAAGTACGATCAAAGGGGAGCGCTTTATCGCCACATCAGAGCTCCCAACTGCATTTTGTATTCTACCAATCTGTCCAAACAGTCTGACAAATTCCTGTGATAGAGAGTTAAGTTATTTCCTCCTCTTTTATTCAGCCACAGATGGGACCAGAAGTACTAAAGTGCAGCGCGAAAACACAGACCCACAAAGGTGAAAAGAGCTCCTGCAATATTGAGAGATTTCGAAAGGAAGTAGCAGACTGAGAGAGAGACAGAACACAAAAAAGGATGGTGAAACTTTAGAAAAAGTTTGATATTAAAAAGACGTGATAAAAGAGATCTCTGAAAAAGAGAGACGAGCTCTTGGAAACCGGCATGCATTTAACATGAATCATGTCTTTAGAGAAATATGCAGTGTTGTTTTGATGTTTGGTGTAGTATTTGAGTTGAACTGCAAAAAACATTTTTCTTTCAAGAGTTTTGTCTTGCCATTCTTAAAATAAGGTTTATTTTTGTTGTTGTTGCTTTTTTTAAAAGTCATATAAGATAAAACATTTAGATTAAGTTTATTGTTCTTATTCCATTGACAAATAATATATATATATATATATATATATATATTATTATTTTTTTTTTTACATGTAAATGTATTTTATATATTTAACATTTTCATATGATATATTCAAAAAAGTATGAACATTTTCACTGAAAATGAGACAAAAATAATGTTAAAAAAAAACACTGGTGATTACGGGAACCGAACCTGGGTTGCCCGTGTGCTGATGCTGCGTCTGGACCACTACCCCACATGATGAGAACCTCATCAAAGAGAAAAAAAACAACAACAACTGGTAATTGATGTTCGGGCGCCAGACAAGTAATTTACCTGCCACAAATTAATTAATTATTTATTTATTAATTTTTTTACTATTATTATATTTCAATCATCCCGGATAGCATAAACACATAACAACATCCGTTACATACAACAAAGAAAAAAAAAGAAAGAAAAATTCTCATCAAAGACAGGCACAGACAGAATTAAATACCACTTCCGTAGCATTACTACTAGGGTGCGCAAAACGTTCACACCACATAAACATGTCGCTATCTCACTACAAAAAACAAAACAAAACAAAACAAAACAAACAACAACAAAAAATATAGGTAGAAGATAAGCAAACAGCAAAATTATAAAGCAAATTTAACTTATGTAACGGTCTGGGAGTGATGAGTGCAATGTTTTTATGCGTGTCAGTGAGTAAAATATAAACACTGACCAATCAAACAGCCAGTCAGTGAAACCTCCAAACTCTAAAAAGGCGCCATGGCAGCAGGTCAAACCGGGAGCATACTCGTCTGCCTTTCCCGGAGGTCCATTTCAACCGCGAAGACTGTCTTCCAACCACTCTCAAGGGTTCCGGTGCATCTCTTTTTCCGTCACTAAACTGCACACTATATATCCACACCCGCTCCTCTAATTGGCTTTGGCTGATTTGCTATAAATCTTGTAGGTGGAGTGACAAGAGGGAGGAAAAAGACAACAAAAAGAAAACATGGAGAACACTAGTGTCGCCACAAGTATTTGAAAATCATGTGAAGCTGAACTTTGATTTGCAAAACCTACAGGAAAGGCTTTCTGTAGTTAGATAAGTTTTTACAAAACGGTTAAAGTAACAAGAAAATGCATTCGTTTTTAGAAGCAGTGTGTAATTAATATGCCACTAGTGTCATTAAATTCAATTATCACTTTTATTATGAAATAGGATTCCCCAACAACCCCCCTGTCCACCATTGGTCCTCAAACAGACAACCCCACCCCCAAACTTACACCATTGGTTGAGGCAGTTATTTGGGTGATCAAAGAAGCTGAGCAAAGTTTTGACGGTACCAAAACAAAAATTAACATACAATTTCTCTGCAATCAATTGCGTTTTAACATTGAAAACCTTTAAATACTGTTTTATGCAAATTCCAATAAATAATACAAAACGCTGGGTTTTACGCACACATGCAGCTGTCTTTATAGATAATAGCATTGGGACATCATGGATCCTCATCATGGGTTTGCGGCCCCCTGAGGAAGTCGGTACAGCATGCTCATTGTTAATGGGGATGTTAGTTTGTCTGCAGGCAGTGTGGGGAGAACGATCAGAGTTGGACAGAGAGGGGGGAGATTGCACCTGCCAGGTGGAGAAGTGCTGTGAAGCTCCATCACCAGCATCCATGAGCCCCACAATCCTGTCCTTCACAGATGAATTAGACGACTTACATCTGCATTGTATTACAGGGAACATAAATACATCATCAAATTCATCTGTACTATTCTGCTTTATCAGTAACCATTTCTATGCAGTTATCAGTCTATGATGGGATAGTTCAGTTAAAAATATACATTCTGTCATCATGTACTCGCCGTCATGTGGATTAAAACATTATTGTAAGCATATTGAACACAAAACAATAAACAGACTGTTTTATCCATAAAAAGAAAGTGAATAGAGGTGTCAAGCTCTAATGTCAGCGTTTCCCAACTTTGTGTGTTTGTGGAGTCCAGAAGACCAGAGGATGTCGAACTTGTCATTTTAGGGTGTTCAGAAGTGATCGTGTTGCAGCCACCAGCTAATTGTGCTAACAAGGATGCTAATGACCATAAGCATCAGTTGTTAGTGTCCCCATAAGATCAGGGTAGTGATGTTTACCTGCAAAACACACTAGCTGACCTTTATTACATTAACACACTAAAACTTACATCCACTCTGGGTCATGGCACCATTGTATTTGGTCTTACTCGCACCTCTCTAAGTGGAATTCGAACCAGCTAATCATGCTAGCAAAGACTTATAACCTCAAGACTCCCATCGGGGTCACTACACCAATGTGACTTGTCCTACAAACACCAAAGGGATTCAAACCAGTGTCAAAGAGCATGGGAGGTCAATTCATAAGGATATTAAAGACCGCACCCCCTTGTATCAGTTGCTAGCATGCATTAGCAATGATTTGCTAGCAATTCTTAGATGCCCACCATTACACTGGTAGGATTCATAACATATGACTTAAATGGAATGAGAGTTCTTTAGGATAAAATATGCATAAAAGTAAACTTCTACAGCTGAAAGTGTATTGTGAACAAGATTAGAGAGCTGTTCTGATTTTTGGCTGAACTGGTTTTATCAGTGCACTTGCTAACCAAACAAACAATACTATCTCACAACTGTGTGGTAACTTCCCTGGGTAGGCGCCTCCAGGAGAGTGGAGATTTGGGTCACAGAGGGCGTTTGGCTGCTCTCCTCCTCCCGTCAGATGCTCGCACCCAGATCTTATATGTGTGTGTGGCATGGCTGCGGCCCGTCTGCAGCAGATGCGAGGCCCTCATGTCAGAATCAGGCAATGGCACGGTGGCGCTGCGGAGCCCGATCATACCTCATTGAGCCGTTTCCCCCTTAGCAGATGGCGCGCTGCTGCGGGCGCTCCTCTTCCCGATAATTACCAGCCTTCGCCACAGATGGAAACGTCAGTCAGCCCTCACAGGTCCCGGTTCCTGCCATTGCCTCCGTCCACCGCCCCTCTCTACCTAGGCAAGGCACTGCCAACCCTCACCATGTGTTTTGTGACTGCTGACTAGGCAGGCAACAAAAGGAAGAGGGCACCTTATGAATATGCATTTGGAGATTGTAGGTACGCTGAGAGGCCTCTGTGCGCTTGAGCCATTTCAGGCTCTTCGGCTCTTTGGTGACACTCAGTCTTTTAGGCTAACATGAAACAGGACAAAAAAAACGTAAAAAAGAGCAATACTTGTGCATTGCTGATGTGCAAAGGGGCATATTTAGGAGATTAGGATAACTGTGTTTGCAAAATGGATTAATTCTAACAGATGCTGGGACAAACCCCCACTTATCTGTGATAAGGTGAGCAGATGTCCCAACTTGGCACAGGCACACTAAGAGTTTTATTACTCTGCATCCAAAGTATCCCAGGAGACTCTCCACACAGCAGCCGCACATAATCTACCTTAGCTGAGAACAAGACTTCAGGGTTTGCGTAGTTATTTGTCTTGCCAGTGTAAGTATTTGTGTGAAAATGTTTATAGTGCTTGAAAGTTCAAGTTGATAAGCCTAACTAATGCTTGAGTGCTGAATTGATATAGAAATGCAGTCTCGGGCAGGGCGACAGTTGCTACAGAGAAGCTACTGCTGAGACAGTATCTTCTAGGATTTGTATGTATTCATTCTCAATATAAATGGTAGATGAGAACCGATGGCCAGTTTGGAAAATAACATGTGGTGTTCATTCACTGTAAATTAATCAATAAATACTGTAAAATATGTTATGGTAAAATCATATTAACAGTATGTAAAACTGTACTAGATCTATCAGAACACATAATGTAATGTTACAGTGAAGTACTGACAAAAATGGACACTCCTAGAATTTCCTGTACAAAATGTTTCCTGTATGAAACATTTTATGCTCTTTCACTGAAATAATAGGTAAATATTTCTTTGTTTTTTTTCTTATACACATTAGGCTTAAATTAATATTGCATTATATTAGTGTTGTATGTTACCATGATGGTGTTTTCTACTAGTGTGTATGGCTCCTTTTATATGAACACTTCCCTCAGCTAGAGGGAAAAATACTTTTATTCTTCATGTGACTTTCTTCTTACCATATGGAGACGTTGTTTACAGAAATTAGAAATAAACTCCAACCAATAATCACTGAAGCAAAATGAGTGAAAATATTGCACTGGTTTCTCTCTATATATTGTAACCTTAAATCTTAATGGTGATTGGGAAAAGTTGGATGCACCGTTTTTAAATACCAAATCTTAATTTCCTTCAAATGTAACAGAACAGTGAGCAAAGCTTATTATATAACAACAAAATAATGTGCACTATATATCGTATATGATATTTTTGGCAGCCACCTGGTGTCTCAAGTGATTCAACACAATGAGAAAATGTGAATACCCCAGCTCTAAATTTATGAGGTGTTCTTGATATAAGCTTCACTTGCTATGGAGAGCCACAGGAAAGGCAAAAATGACTCATAGGTGGTATGTAAGAAGAAAATTCACAGTGAGCTCAGGTGACGCTCTCTGCGTCGTGTCATTGTTGCAGTCTGGTTGCAGCACATAGGTGTTGATGCGGCCGCCGCAGGAAAACCATTAGCATCATACTAGGACTGAGTCACACGAAGACAGACTCAGACTCTTCTAGATATGCCAGCATTCAACAAGATGCAGACAACGTCCAGTCTGTGTTGATGAAAACTTTTTCTAAGGCTCTTTCATTTGTATATGAATGGCTTCCTTTTATTTTTTCCATTATTAAATAAGTATGAAACTGGATGAAGCTCTAAAATTCTTGCTCTCCACACCCACCCAAAATATTCAGCATTACAAGGACTTAGCATAATACAGATCACATGGAAACAAAACACTTTAAGAAGTACACAGCTACTTCAGTTCTCAAAAACAACACAGCAATTTTAGTTATTTCTAATTCATAAAAGGGCTGGACTACCGTAACGTGTTTTTGAGACCGAATCTGCTTTTTTTGTCTGAACTACTAAACAAACAACATGAGCTCATGCATAATTTCATTCAGCAAAA
Organism: Enteromius thamalakanensis; assembly: GCA_032357475.1. Lineage (NCBI taxonomy): Eukaryota > Metazoa > Chordata > Actinopteri > Cypriniformes > Cyprinidae > Enteromius > Enteromius thamalakanensis. The sequence goes on from JAUCMT010000036.1 coordinate 13,500,858, forward strand.
TTTCAACAAGGTACAAATCCTGCTTAAAAACAGTTTTGCAAACAAACCTGCGCAGTGACAACTGATGCAATACATTAGCAACACACATTAAAGAGAGAACACCGCCCGTCATTAGTAGAACCTCTTTCATTCATGTCCCTCCTCAAAGACGTAACCTTATTATTTCAAATATCCTGGGGCATCACATGTTCATTCAAATTTCAGAGCTATGTTTGTTCCCCGCCTTCTCTGTGAAACTTTCTACAGTATGCTACGCCAGAGGAGTTTGCATCAGCACTTCCATGCACTATTAATCTATGAATTAAAACTGATGTCATTGGTGAGCAGCAGTTTATTTATAGTGCAGTCTTAGTTTATTCTGGTAATATGTTAGTCATTTGTAGTTGTCGACTGTCATTGAAGCTGGATTGGAAAATGACTCAAACCAGAAATTAAGTCAAATACTATAGGAGTTTATGCACTCCTGTTCGTGTATTACTCCAGCTTTATGAACTAATATTATCTATCTATCCATCCATCAATTTTTTCCGCTTATCCGGGACTGGGTTCCGGGGGCAGCGGTCCAGACTTCCCTCTCCCCAGACACTTCCTCCAGCTTTTCCAGGGGAACACCGATACATTCCCAGGACGCTGAAGAGACATAGTCCCTTCAGCTTGTTCTAGGTCTTCCCCAGGGCCTCTTCCCGGTGGGACATGCCTGGAACACCTCCTCAGTGAGGCCTCCAGAAGGCATCCGGAACAGATGCCTGAGCCACTTCAGCTAGCCTCTCTTGATGTGGAGGAGCGGCGGATCTACTCTCATTTCCTCCCCAGTGAAAGAACTCCTCACCCTATCTCTAAGGGAGGAAACTCATTTTGGCCGCCTGTATCCAGGATCTCGTTCTTTCGGTCATAACCCAAAGCTAATTACCATAGGTGAGAATAGGAACGTAGATCGTCCGGTACATCGATAGCTTTTCCTTGCAGCTCAGCTCCTTCTTCACCACGACAGACCGGTACATAGACGGCATTACTGCAGAAGCTGCACCGATCCGTCTGTCGATCTTCGGTTCCATCCATCCCTCACTCGTGAACAAGACCCCAAGATACTTAAACCTCTCCACTTGAGGCAGGAACTCCCCACCAACCTGAAGGGGAAAGGCCACCCTTTTCCGGCTGAGAATTTGGAGGTGCTGATTCTCATCCCAGCCGCTTCACAATCAGCTGCAAACCGCCCCAGTGCCCGCTATAGGTCATGGTTCGAAGAAGTCAACAGAACTACATCATCTGCAAAAAGCAGAGATGAGATCCTGTGGTCCCCAAACCGGCCCCTCTCCTGCTCCTGACTGTGCCTAAAAATGTCCATAAAAATAATGAACAGGACCGGTGAAGGGCAGCCCTGCCGGAGTCTAACACGCACTGGGAACAAGTCTAACCCAACAATGCGAACCAAGCTCCTGCTTCTGTCATACAGGGACCGGACAGCCCTAGCAAAGGGCCCCGAACCCTGGACTCCCAGAGTACCCCCCAAAGGACACCACGAGGGACATGGTCGTATGCCTTCTCCAAGTCTACAAAACACATGTGAACTGGTTGGGCAGACTCCCATGAACCCTTCAGTACCCTAAAGAGGATATAGAGCTGGTCCAGTGTTCCACGAACAGGACGAAAGCTGCATTGTTCCTCCTGGATCCGAGGTTCAACTATCGGACAAATTCACCTCTCCAGTACCCTGGCATAGGCTTTCCCAGGGAGGCTGAGGAGTGTGATCCCCCTATAGTTGGAGCACACCCTCCGATCCCCTTTCTTAAAAAGAGGGTATGCTAGTCCAGAGACACTGTCCCCAACCTCCACACGACGCTGTAGAGGCGTGTCAGCCAAGACAGCCCCATGGCATCCAGAGACTTACGGTACTCAGGTCGGATCTCATCCACTCCCTGTGCATTGCCACCGAGGAGCTTCTTAACTAACTCAGCGACTTCAGCCCGGGTAATGGTCGAATCCACCTCTTGGACCCTGGCCCCTGCTTCCTCAACGGAGGGGAATTGAGGAGATCCTCAAAGTTTTCTTTTTACTGCCCGACAATATCCCCAGTTGAAGTCAGCAGATTCCCACCCCCACTGTATACAGTGTTGGCAGGGCACTGCTTCCCCCTCCCATACCCAAGTTTTTGCCTCTGCAACCACTCAGGCTGCAGTCCACTTGGCCCATCGTTACCTATAAGCTGATACAACTAATATTACCACTGTATTATTCTTCACACCAAAGTAAAAAAAAGACAAACACAATTTATTTAAAGAAATGAATACCATGCACAAATACCAAGATGAAAGAAGACTGTTACATGTTACAAAGATTTCTACAGTATTTCCACCACAGTCTCGTCAACAAAACAGACTTATTTGTACGAGGTGGCAACTACGTGCTAATTCGTACAACCTCACTCGTACGATTTTGTACCATTTAGGGGTAAAGGTCATTCGTACAAATTCATGTAAATGGATTTCTGCTAAATCGTACAAATTTGTATGAGTGAGGTCATAAAATATGTATGAATTTACGTGAGACTTGGCTGCTATTTCAAATAAATGCTGTTCTTTTGAACTTTCAAACTATTTCCAGACAAATCTTGAAAAAAAGCATTATATTTTTCACAAAAATATTAAGCATCACAACTGTTTTCAACATTGAGAATAATAATTGTTTCTTCTAGTTTTCTAAAGGACCTTTTTTTAAATTAAATAATATATGTGTGTACTGTGTATATGTATATATAAATAGACACATATACAGTATATATTTTTAAAACATTTGCATGTTTATATATATATATATTATAGATTTATATATTATTATATTTTATATTATATATATTTTATGTAAAGACAACAAATTTATCTTAAATAAATACATGCATGTGTTTGTATGTATACATACAAAAATAAATATGCACAGTAAACACTTATATATTATGTAAAAAAAAAAAAAAAACAGCTTAGAGATTCTGGAAAGCAAGATCAAGTAAAGTCTTTTGGGCAAACGATTCATTTAACATCAACTATCTAATGCATATATGTCTGAAATAAGAGTGTGGAAACAGTATGGCAGGGAGAGTTTGAGGATAGGATGATGTGTCGTGTGTTCCTCTCATAGCACTGAAGAATCATTGTGGAGCCTCATTTTGATTCCCACCCCATTATGCAGATTGTATGAGTTCAGATGAGAAATATAAGTGCAAAGGCCACAGCCCTCCTTTAAGCCTGGCAGAAATTTGCACTTAAAAGCCATTTGTTGCAGACAATAGCACAGGTGCAGTGTCCTTGACAGCGCTTCATTTTCTCCTGTGAGGCAGAAAGTTGGAGTCACACCTGTTTGGTCTTGTGTTCCCTCTCACTCTCTTTCTCTCGGTGTGTCACTCGCTTATACAAAAAGCACTGTGGTGGTATCAAATGGTAATGTTACTGTATGGTACAGTATGATCATTTATGTATCATGGTATTTATTGCACTTCAAAGTAATGCAGAGAATCTTTTTTAGGTTCACTTTGCACTTGTGTAATGTGGTCTCTGTACATATATTAACATCTAGAAGATTTCACTATTTCTTACAATGCCTTTTGTCTAAAGTTATATCTCCTCCAAAAAGCTTAATTTCACTTCAACTTTCTTCATAAATCCAGACTGTGTGTTTACATTAGTACAAGTGCCGCTGTATGACTGCCTGCCACCAGACCAGCAGGATTGACCTCTGCTTAAATCTGCTGTCCATTAAAACCATCATTTGACTTAAAACCATATTTTTACCATGTTGATTAATAGCTCCTCTGTATGTTTTCAGAATCTTGCTTTTGACAGATTAATAGCTGTCCATATGCTATTTGTGGCTTATTGAGGATTTTCATTATGACACTTTACATAGCAGGACTCACTCACATTGATTAAAATCCATGAATCGTGCACTTCAGAAGAGTTTATGACCAGAGTTAATCTTAAAATAATCAACAATGGCGATATGTTCGTATGTTGAGAGGATTATCGGGTGCAAATCCTTCCACTTGTTTCGAGGGCTCTCAGGACTTTGGACAAGTGAGTGTTGTGTTTGTTCACTTTCAGGGATACAATTTTGCCTTTGCTCATGAAACAATTAACTCTTCAAAACCCTCACTAATAGAGAAACTCTGATGTAAAATTATTCTCAAAAAGATAAATGTCAGAAAGTTTTAAGTCTGTCAAAGTGAACATATTAAAGCATGCAATTATTTAATATATTCTTTAGTTTTATATTGTTCAATAAAAGTCCCTTGAACCTGTCTGTCATTGTAAATGATAGAGAAAGCTACACTTTGCAGGTTATTTATTTAGAAATCAAACCTAGACAAAGCGTTTATCAAAAGAAAAGACAACATTGTGTATTGTAATTAGTGTAATAATTTATTAATTAGTTAAAGGTTTATGGTTAAAACACCATAATTGATAGACATTTAGGGTATTCAAAATTTGGTGTCAGTAAGTCTTTTTTTTATATTATGCAGCAAAAACATTATATTGAACATAACTGACAATAAAGACAGACCTGCATAATGTTTATACTTTCAAACTATTAAGCAATGAATCTTGAAACATACCTGTTTCCAAAAAAAAAGGTTAAGCAGCACAACTGTTTTCAACACTGATACTAATCAATGTTTCTCAATCAGCAAATCAATATATTACAATGATTTCTGAAAGATCACGTGACACTAAGACTAAAGCTGAAAATTCAGATTTGTCTTCAGAGGATTATTTTTTTTTAATTTAAGATTTTTAAAATATATTTAAATTGGAAAGAATTTTTTTTTAAATTGTAGTAATATTTTTAACTTAGGCTCATTGGAAATATGTTTCAAAAACGTACTTATACATATGAATTGCTGCAGTTTCCAGTTGAAATGAACACTAGAGGCAATAAACCTTTATCCCTTTTTACACAAATTAAGTTTTGCAGGTCCACAGTTTCGATTAATAAAGCTTATTCTTTGCATAATTACTGACATACAGTATTCAGATGTTAGCATCACACATCAGCTTCATATGCAAGAGTTTTTGCTTTTTTATTATTTCCAGTAGATAATATTGTGTTTCTTAATATAATGTAACCATTTCTGTCAGAGAAATAGATTTGAAGCTCCTGTGCCTCTCTGACCCGATAACTAGGCAGTGAAGCAATGGCTAACAACATTTACACAGCAAGAAAAAGTGAGATAGAGAGTGAGAGAAAGAGAAAAAAAAAGATAGGTGACCTTGTTACCAGTCGGGCTGAGTTGGACAGGCTGGTAGGAGGTTCGTGTCTACGGGGAAGGACAGACAGATGCTCACTCTTTTTCCCAGGGTGAGACATCTCGCCCGGCACAGGCAGCAGACAATCTGGCCCTAGCAGCTGTAACCCTAATGATCACTGGTGGCGCTGCACCTGACCAGCTTAACGCTCGCCCAGCCCGCCTGCACCCCCGGCCCGCCAGTCTCCTCTTTGACCTACAGCAGCTCCAAACTCTGTGAAAACACACACACACACACACACACAGATGAGCCCATAGTATGTAGCTCCGGTGCTCATGCAAGTAGAGAGAGGATAGAAAGAGAAACAGAATCGAGTCCTTTCCCCACGGTTCACCCATGATCCTGTCTGAGCTGTTTATCTGAATGCTCCCATACTGCTCTCCGGTGGCCCAGGGGCCCCGTCTCCATTCGCATCCCAGCAAGCCGCTCTCTAAAGCGGATCCCAGCGAGCGGGCTGATAGCTGCCGCGCTCTTACCCTGATCCCAGACCCTCAGAGAGAAGGGTTATGAGTGTTTGTGCGGGATTAATTACACGCCGTCCGCCGAGAAGTTAAGCCCATAGGGAACGCTGTCTGACCACACAGTGTGCTGATCAAATTAGCTGTTGTTTCACTTCCTCCACAAAGAAAAGAGGTTTCATGCTTTATTTAGAGGCAAAACTCATTTTTTTTAAACAAACAAAGTGTTGATTGTTATGCTAAATGACAGAAATATTGGCTTTTTATAAATGGATATTTTTAGAGATCACAATCACAGGAAAAGCATCATGTTTGGACTCGTTCCCCACGCTCAGATGCTCAGCAGCTAAGACCAGATGCGATCACTTCAAAAGGGGGTGCTAGTTAGCTGCTGTCAGATCTGGCTGTTGGCTTTTGCGGAGAGCGAGCAGAGATCAGTGAGTAGATTAGCCGGTGCACGCCACATGTCTTTACCGGGCTAATTCAAAAACTTCAAACCTTTCAGAAGCGGATGTCGCAGCAAGCACCTTTCCTCGCCCCTTTTCCAGCCACCCTGATCATTTGGCTGAATAATAATTTTGATGAAATCACACCGCATCGCTGATTTAAAGTCTCATCTGCCTGATAGCGGATACCCATGATGAAAAGATCCCGAGACTTACACGCGCTTTGGTTTCCAATGTATTCTCGAACAGAATGGCTGAAAGAAATGTGTGCTGTTGTGTGCCGGCCAAGCCTGCAGCCTGACTGCTGCTCTGTGTATCTGTCTGCTTTGGATAGCACATGTGACACAGACATTTCCCAGTCATTGTGACGGGCGACTTTTCCAACAGTTTTTATTTAGGCCTATTTACATCGAGACAGGCCGGCCTCTTTCAGCCTAAGAGCGAGGTTGCGAATTGTTGTCGGGTAATGTCAATCTGTCACCCTTGACAACCGTGGTATTTACATAATGCCTTCTCCTTTTGTGGGTTAAACAGGCAATGTGAACATATGGTACAATAATCCAAAATATAAATCATTATCATGGTTTGCCTCTCTGTTTCAGGAGCAGGCTTAAAATGAACCTCAATGCAATGAAATAAATACGTATACAGTATATATTGGGAGAAACAGGGCTTGTGGTTTCATGTGTGCTTAGTTAACTGTAAGATTGTTCACTTGAGAGGCTCTCAGCTCAAGGGCCTTAATTTAAATGGTAATAACACTGTCCAGAGTCCAGATGCTGTTATTATTATCCCTGTATATTTCCAAACTCTCACTCTTCCAGCGGTATCATTTATTAACATAATAATTTTCCTGGCTCTGGATGCAAAGACTGTGCCTATCAGTAACAAATTCAGATGCCTCTGCAAATTAATACACCGCATGTAAGCACATTCACAGTGACCAATTCTCTGTTATACCAAATATTTATTTGATTTAGATAATAGAATTTTATTTAATTTAATAAAAAAAACTATTTATGGCATTATTTTTGAAAGCATCCTCATTTTACAGAATTTTTACATAAGTGTCTAAAACTTCGAAGTGTACTGTAGCTATTTTGAAGCATCTTGGAGACGTTGCCACAGTTCTTCTGGATTTAGCTTGTTCTGTGACTTCCTGTCATTCCAGACAGACTGATGATGATCAGATCAGATCTCTGTGTGGAGCACTGGCTGTTATCAGACAATAGTCTCACTGCATTATTACAATTAATGACAAAAATCATGTAAGCGGTCATTTCCAACTGACGCTACCGCAAAAGGTTGAAACAACCCACTTAAAACCATTTTTTGTTGGTCAAAATACTAGTGGCCTATAGGGTTTGGAGATGTCAACCAATTTGGCATCGTAAGATGGGTTTAGTTAAATGGAGAACATCATTTGTTCTTGAAGTGATAACTAAAACACCAAGCCCCGCCCCACGACTGACAAAACAGTGTTGGCACGAGCAGGTGAGAGAGGATTGAGCGCAGGAGTGATCGTGCATGAGTGGATGACACATCAAGCACACGCAAGGGTTTGATATGAGCTCGTGGCCCCGTTACTTCATGCACATCTGTTTTCCTCTCGGGGAAATGATTAACCACGCTCGCCAGCATCAGTGGTGCGCTCGCTTATTAATGGCATAGATTTGCCGCCGTAGATTAAGTGTGTTTTTCGCGAGCTGGATGCTGCTGCTGCGGCGGGGCGTCTATCGACCCAACCCTAGTGGCCTAAGACTTTTGCACAGTACTGTCCAATAATAATAATTTTCGCACCTCTATATGCAGTTTGAGGATTTTTATCATTAATTTTTTTAGGATTTTATTTTGTAGCGTTTTTGCCTTTAAGTGAAGTGAAGGGGGAGAGAGAGGGGGTTGGGACTCATTGTCAGCATTGGTAGTTTGAGGAACATTTCTATCATACTTTCTTCTGCTTGTTTTGTAGCTGGGCCACATTGAGGGAGAGCCAATGAGAAGAGGAGCATTTCCTGTCACGTTTGTGCAGTTCATCATGGACTGAAGTTCAGAGATCATAGACACTGAGCTGTACCGATGACAACACTTCTCTGCTTCTGTGTGCCCTCACTGACCATCATTATCATCATCATCCTCTTATTCATGAGGCTTGTGTCTCCACTGTGCTTCCAAAATTCCTGGCTCTCACTTGGCTTGAGCGACTCTGGAATATAACAGCTTCCAAGGCTTTCTGTTTTTGGTTTGTGGACCAGATAAGATTCAATAAATGCACTTTTATTATAATTTATGATCAATTCTAACGACAAAATTAAGGTTTTACTCCGAGATCATACAGATGGCTCTGCAGCGTACACTTGTTTTTGAAGCACACAGATCTGGGAATATAATCCTATTTGCCCACATTCCATGACTGGCCAGGAAAGACAGAGAATGACTGACTTTTGAGGACTCGCTCGGGAAAGAGCTTCATCAACGGTGCTAAACCAGGAATATGCTACGAGAGCCGTCTGCTCTCGGAGGGGGCACTACGATGTCCCCATTTCACACTAGCTTCCCTAGCGCTGAGTGTATAAATATGCCTCCCATCACTCACACATGGGAAATATCTGAAGTGCACTGTGTGGATGAGAGACTGGGAAACGGACAGACACGAGAGTGATTTGTGAGGGGCGTGGAGACTGAATGAAAGTAATCTTGACCCTGTGCCTGCTGGGAGTCTTGAGTGGCGTGACTGTCTGCATGAACACTCGGTGGCCTCCAGAGAGAGCATCAAGGTGGTTTATTTCTGTATAGATATTTATAGTTTGGAGCGGTGTTCTTGATTTAGATGCTCTTATTGATTTGAATGATCTTTTGCAGACCGTTCTTCAGTGTGCAGGAGAGGTTTGTTCTTGAAGTGATAGACCAAAAATGAAATTATGGTCATTTATTTACCCTCATGTTCTTTCATACAGGGATTTTTTTTTTTAAATAACAGGAACTGTGCGTGTTGTGCACCACAATGTGCTTCATTTCCAATATTTAAAATCGAAAGAAGTAACTACCTTAAGTAAAATACCTTAATGTGAGGAAGATACTATTTAAAGGGATTTTTAACCCAAAAAAAGCCAATTTGTCACTTTCCTGTTCCAGACCTGTAGGAGTTCGGCTATTTATTCTGTGAGATATTTTGAAGAATGTGGGAACCAAACAACATCCAACATCCAGCTACTGACTTCTATAGTAAAGACAAAAATAACTTATTCTGAATAATAATATTCTTATTTTGGGTTTCATATGAAGTCATACAGGTTTGAATGAGGGAATATACATTGGTGTATGAATTACAGTCTTATGAAAACCACAGATGATGATTTTCAGGGAATGTCTCATTCAGTTCAAATGAACGTGATATAAAGGGGGGAGCCTCCTTGACATTTTTAAACATTAATCCTATTAATTTTGTGGAAGACAAAAAGGTTTGAAATATGAAGGTGAGCAAATAATGAAAACATTTACATTTTTGGGTGAGCTCTCTCTTACCTTCCTTCAGAGGGCAAAACAGAATAGTGTTTTTATCTTCATAAAACCTAGTCATTTTAAATCGATTGCAAGGTGGCAGTTGGGAGAATTCTGTGTGTTCATCAACCAGGAGGATGTTCCCAGAGTCTCCCAGCTTTGGGTGTTCCCTGCACCAGTAATAACTCCGCATCTCTCTAATTGTATTCCAGAGGAAATGAAAATGCCTCATGTTGTTTTCCCTCAACACTTCTCTTAATCCTTTCTAAAGCTTTGAAATGCTCATCCATCTGTAATTGTGTGCAGGAGGAACACAGCAGAGCGTTTTTTGTCATGAGTGTTTGATGTGGTTGCAGAGCAACTTAATAGAGTCAGTTATGTAACTTTTAATTACAGTCATGTTAGATTGAGCTCGGACCAGAGTGACCTGTAACTCGGGCAGTGCTGGGATGTAATTATCCAGCTCACTGTAGACGGTCGGCACCTGGCCGGCTGTGATTGTAGATAAATGTAGACACTGCTTTGTGCATATTTAATTGTACTGAACTGATAACATTGAGACGTATTGTTAGATATGACTGTTACAGTACACTTAACTTAAGATGAAAACAACCTCTATTCACCCGTTTACCATAAACGTCATTGATGCTAATATATAAATTATATACATACATGTACGAATAAATGGGAAAACTGGAATTAAAAACCTGCAAATGAATTTTGTGCTCATGTTGCATTGTTTAGGTACTTCTCCAGGTTTTCTGTTTCTTAATTTAGGGGTCTGTGGGATGTTATTAGGTTTAAACGGGATGAAAGCGCTGCCATCTAGTGGAAACTAGGGGGAAAAACAAGATTAAACTGCATTATGTTTGCATTTATTTATTGTACCGTATCGACTGATCCCACCTGGACCAGGAGGTTGACAAGAGGGGGGATGCAAAGGGTTTACAGCATCTTTGTGTTCACACTGACATTAACGTACCAAAGTTTACACAAATCCCACTGGAGCGTAACAAATCCCAGATTCACTGGCCCGTAGTGGGAAATGTGCTTTGAGGTTATTGTATATTTACATTAAATAAGATTAAATTAGGTTACAAAAATAGACGCAGCTAAAACGTGGCTTTTGGGTTGTGGTGGGGCTGTCACGAGACGAGGACGATGGGATTAATGTATATGGTGTAAACATTTGGTTGAGATGGCTGCCCTTTCCTGCTGAACAACGAGCAATTGTATTAACTTCTCCGAGCGAGACAAATTCCAGCATTTCTGTCGGATGCTTTGAAAAAGGGCAAATTCTTCTGCTCCTCCTGAAGGAACGAGTGAGGGTGGAAGAACAGGAACGCTCCCAAATAGACCTCAGGACTTCTCCGAGGCCAGGGCACAGTCGAAGGAGGTGGACAGTACTTTACAGATGGCCTGGGCTTGTTCCTGTAGAGCACAAATGATGCGTTGCGTTTACATACGACTGCATTTAGATACTATAGAGGAACAAAAAGTATCTATACACACACAATAATACAGAAGTTGTGAACAAAATTAATACTTGTGTTCAGGAAGGATGTGTTAAACTGATTAAAAAAGTGACAGCATTAAAACGTTAGCATCATAGGGCTGGGCGATATATATCGTACGATATATTTATGCGCATCTCATCAGTAAAGCCGGTTCTCTGATAAGCGCTAAATCTCCATCAGCTGTTTTTAAATGCAGCGCCAGTTTATGAACAGAGCCGTAGATCACTGAGAAGCTGCACACTGAGTTTCGCGGGTGATCTATGGCTCTGTGTATAAGCTGCCGTTCCTTCTAGCGTTAAACAAAGAACCAGCTTTACTGATGAGATGCACATAATATATCTTAAGATATATATCGCTCAGCCCTAATATAAACTTGGGGGAAAAGAAGTTTTCACAAAACAATTAAGCAGCACAACTTTTTCAACATTCATAAATATTTCTTGAGCACCAAATCAGCATATTAAAATGATTTCTGAAGTATTAGGTGACATTTTTCAGCATCATTACATCATTCAATTCAACTACTATATTTCACAAAATTATCATTTATTGTATTTTTGAGACATGAATAATAATATAAATAAATGCTGCCGTAGTGAGCATAAAACATGCTTTTAAAAACAAAAAAACAAGCTTACCAAACAA
>JAUCMT010000036.1:13512815-13527413 GCA_032357475.1 Enteromius thamalakanensis
ATCTCTGTGTGGAGCACTGGCTGTTATCAGACAATAATCTCACTGCATTATTACAATTAATGACAAAAATCATGTTTAGAAATGTAAACTGATATTTCCAACTGACACGCTACCACAAAAGATAGAAATAACCCACTTAAAAAACATTTTTTGTTACTGAAAATACTAGTGGCCTAAGACTTTTGCCCAGTACTGTATATATATTAAAGAACCAATATATATATATATATATATATACACACACACACACACACACACAATAAGTTAACTATTTAAGTTAATTAACATAATTAAATATATTGAAATATATTTTTCTAATATTAGTTCTAACTAAATATTTCAATTTATATATATATAAAAATATATATATTGCTTATAAATTGCAAATATAAAGAAAAACATAAATAATCAAATTGTCTAATTTAAAATAATTTTTATTGTAGGTGCAAGAACACTGTTTTGACACCTGTGAGATATCCTCCTAAAATGTCTGAACATCTGATTAGTCTTGTCAGTATTTAGAGAGATATCAGTGGGCAATCCTGAGATAGGTTTATAAATGGCTGCCCTGTCTGTGGACAGACACACACACGCATCCACTTCACAAAAACACGACCAGCATCCCAAGGAGGACTCATCTTTACTGGCATGCTTTTTATCAGCGGCACCACCAGCCCGCAACTCACGTCATCCAGCGGCACAGCACATTACCAAATTAGTCCCAGTATCAGCTGTTATCTGTTCCTGCTAAGACTGCCAGGGCCGGGCCACTCTCTCCTCCTTCACCCCTCCACCAGCTGCAGCTCGCTGAAGGATCCCAGGCGGTCATGATCTTCAGTTGAGCCTCTACAGACGTTCACTCACACAGGCCTAAAGAAAAAGCCCTTTCTTCCTTTCAAGGCTGCGAACGAAGCTGCAATGTATAAAAACATACCAGTATAAATTATACATATATATATCAAATGCCAAGTTGGAATGATCTGGGATGGGTAACGCTGGAACGTGCTCTCATGCACTTTATTTTCAACCGATAACAGATGTGTCTACTTGACCCTTCCTGCACCGTATGACAGGATTGACTGCGTTTATCGCCCTGGCAGGCGCCTGAACAAGCTACACAGAGGAGGCGAAAGCAGACCAGACACGAGAAAGAAGAGGAAAAACGGAGCCAGAGAAGTTATCGGATGACTCACGCATTTCCTTCTCGTGATGTCGTAACCGAATACCTTCTCTGACTTTGTTGAGTCCGTGCTTCATATTTCAGATGTTAGTTCATGATTGGATATTGGAGCATGGACCGTGGGTTAACAGGCCTGGTCCCGCTCTCCAGACTCCGAGCAGAAGGTGAGGGCGCACCACGGGGACATGGTGGCGGGTGGAAGAAGCCAATGAGTGCGGCTGACAATCTGTGCCAACCTGAACTGAGCACTGCCATTCAAACATAAATAAAGTCGTTTTGGCAGCATACATCCACATGCGCTAATTGCGCTTGCCAAGGATTTTTCCTCTCCATACTGTAGCCCCCCATCCACCTCCTCCTTCACGCAATGTGTCCGACAAGAAATACTGAGTTTCATCTTTGGTACAGTAGATTTAATCAAGCTTGCAAGGAAACCTCATGATCGGCAAATTTCATCAACATTCCTGTCGTATTAAATTTATTTCACTCACTAATATGATTATATAATAGGAACCAATAAACAACAAACTGGTTGATGTTTTTTTAACGATTCGAAAATGATAAATGATCCCCTCCGATTCTGTCCTGTCAGTTCCTGTAAATTATTAATGGAGCTGCTGAATGGAAGGTATTTATGCGTCTCTGGCCGTGTCTTCAGCGGTCCTCGCAGCTGTATTTTCTGATTTCTTGTTGTGCAGCCTGAGGCGGACTTTGCAGAGCACAGAAATAAATGGGGGGCGATTAGGGGCTGAACTGCGCTGCTTTTTAAGCAACATTCACACTGCTGATGGCGCCCTAACCCCGGGACACTGGGAAAGAAAATCTCTCGTCGCTATGGCAACGCAGCACTTTCTTCGCCAAGAACTTGACCTGCTCTTTCTACGAGCAGCTAGACTGCCAAACAGGCTTTCCCCCCCCTGCAACCCACCACCGACGCAGCCCCCAGCTCTCGTGGCTTCTGTCTCCGCTCAGATAGCCCTCTTGCTTGTAATGCAAGAATCCTCCATAAGCTCCTGTTAAATTTGCTATCGCATTAGGCCAGTATTGGCGCTAATGCTCTAAGATGAAAGTTGCAGCATACGAGTGGGGAAAACCGCCTTGCTGTCGCACCAGCATTCGTCTCCTTACGAATTAGAAAAGTGCTTGTGCGTGAATAAGAAGATATAATGTCCAATTTATTCGTTGGGTAATCTAATTAAGGATTAGTGCAGGAGCAGTATCCAAAACCTCGGCTTTTCAGGAACAGTGCATTCCGGTTTCTTTGGCACACGCCCTTTAGTCCTTAGAGTCAGGCTAATGTTTCCTCTGAAGTGTGGAATTTTTTTCCGGCTGTGGCCATCTAACCCCCTTGCCCTGAGAGGAGAGTGCAACAGGAAGTGACACATTAGAGGAACAAGCTCCTGCCTTGTTAGTTAATGTAATGAAAGGCAGACAAAGCCTGGCCATTAACACCAGTGGGGATTTGTCTGTTGATAAGGCCTGACAGGCACGACTGTTTGGCGACCCTTTTCCCATGGCCTTTGATAATAGATGTGCGTGGTGACTCTCTCTCTCTCTCTCTCCTTCTCTCTCTCTCTCTTTCAGTGCTCAGATACGCCCTTGGTAAGCAATTAAAGCCAACCTTCAGGCAAAGTCCTCGCAACCCGGTCCCACAGAAAACAAACTAATTCCACTCTATTACCTCACAGTGGGAATTAACAGCATGTCTCTGATGAGTTCTTCAAACGCTGAGTGAATTAATAATCTTCTAATACATCAATAGTGTGGGTGAGGAATCACTGCAATTCACCGTCTCTGTGACTGTTGCAAGCATCCATTCGGTGATGCCAGAGAAATACTTGCTCATGTAGGGCTGTAGCTACGATTCAGGGATCCATGTAAGCTGATGAAAAACAATGACCTCAGCGATGCAACCGCGCCAGCCCTAACTGGGTTTGTTTTCATTGATATCATTGTAACGTGCTGATTGAAACGTGATATTCTCATGTTCGTCGACTTGCACTGTCTGTTTCTCCGGTCTTCGCTGAAGTCATGTGCTAATTAGCAATCAGTGTAACATCTCAAAACAAAGCCCTGCGAGTTTGGCTCACGCGTTCTTTCCTCAGACTTGGCAAAAAGCTTTCTGTCGTCAGGTGAGATGTAGGTCACTTCTATTCTCTTCTTCAAAGTGTAGCTACATCAGATTTGTAATGTTCTTGGAGACTACATGAGCTGTGACGCTTCATTTGAGCTATTTGACTAAATGAGAACAACACTGTGCACTTTCTTGCGGTGGGTGATAATTGCATTAATGCACAATAGACCTCATAGTCTCTGTTCCAAAACTTAACCTCACTGCTTAATGCCTACATTGCTTACTGCCTTATAAGACGGCATGCTGATGGAAATAAAACCTCATAACCAACTTTTTTGGAATGCTGTACATTGGCATGAAATCTCAAACATAAATTTAACAAGTTAATAAGCTAACAATGCAATACTTGTAACCAATGCAAAACTAATACCCATAAACAATACAAAACTATTGCACAAAAATAACAAATATTATTGTTGTGTATACAGTATAATTAAAGGAACAGTTCACCAAAAATGTTAAATCTGTCATTAAACACTTGTTATCATGTTACTGTAAGACCTTTGTTCATCTTCAGAACATAAATTAAGATATTTTTAATGAAATGTCAAAGCATTCAAGGCCCAGAAAGGTATTAAGGACATCATTAAATAAATCTAAAATCGAATCAAAGACTTTATTCAACAATTTCTTCTCTTCTCATATATATATATACTTATTTTAATGTATATTTTGTGATGACAAAGCAAAATATTTTAGGAGACTCATTTATTTTAAGTGTCAATGATTCATCAGATGTCGCTTTTGATACATTTTTCTTTGCTTAATAAAAATTTTATAGCTAGGTCGCTATATTTTACAATGCGTTCTTGATTTGCACTTTCTATGAAGGATACATTTAATTCTGGGCCAAATGCGATATAAAAAAGCACATTTTTGCAACCTACTGTTTAGAAAGTCTTTGTGTTAGACCATATATTTGACAACTAAAATGATATCTAGATATGAAGCATTAATCTTTGGAACAAAGCTTATTTGTATTCATCTGCAATCAGAATTTGCCACACATTCAAAAATTTCCTTCAAACTCATTCTCCAGATTTAATAACAAGTATGAAACAAACCATTCAAAAGTCCATTGCACTCTGTGCATTAGTCAGGGCCAGTGAGGCCTGATACATGGCAGGTGCACTTCCTGTTTTTGTAATTAGAAACAAATTAGGTTAGAGTGCTTTTTTCAGGCTGTGCACCGAGGGCCAATGCTCTCTGCCCCTCCAGGCACACTCACACTCACACACACAGACACACACACACACACACACATACAGAATTACACATGACACCATGCTGACAGCCAAATGGTGAAAACCTCCACCTCGGCTGCTCGCGAAAAGAGCTGCACCTGGAAAATTCATACAACTATTTTTTCATAATTAAAGTTAGCTCCATTTGTCTCCGGCACAAAGAGACGGATGAAGTGAAAGGCGGCCTGTGTTCGCACAAAGAAAGGGGCTGCCGTTGGTTTGGAGCGGGATGCTCTTCCCCCTTCTTGTTTTGTGTGCAAGCCTAATTGAACACTGATGGATTTACATTAATTTCCTGCCCACACCTGCTTCCTTTATTTTGCTTCAAGATAGCGCAGGAGAGCGATGTGCCTCCACGCCATTATGACTAATGGACGACCACGGTGAGCAGGTTTCTGTAGGAGAGAGGAGCCTGTCACCATAGCGAACACCTCCCTGCCGCTCAATATGCAGCTGAAGCCTGGCAACACACGGACCAGGGAATTTCAGACATGTGAAGGCTCTTTGCCTGGGCCGCAAATACAGAACAACAATGTGTTACCAAGGACCTATTTGTGAGGGGTAAAAAGAGTAAGGCTGTCAAAGCAGAAGGTATTTTGAAATGTTAATAAGATGAAGCCCTTTTTGTGGAATATTTTTTCACATACATTCCATTAATATTTCAAAAGTAACAAACAACTGGCAAAACTGCATTGAGAAGCCAGGGAACACAGCATCTTTGGTTTGAAATTCCTAAATGGTGCGACTCCCACAAAGTAGGGGTCAAGGTTAGCATGCTAAATAGCCACTGCTAGTAGATGCTTTAACATTTTCTCCATTGGCAGCTGTTCAAAATGAGTGGTGAAATACAAATATATTTTGCTAACAAAGTTTAATATATGAAATAGGAGTTCTAACTGATAGCTTGATGTATGTTCATGAATTCTAGACCATCATGCCTGGAAGGAACATCAACCAATCAGATTAAATCTACAGTTTACCTATTACGTCAACACACTTTCTCAGCGGTGTTGGTTTTTGAAGTATTGTTCTCATGCAGATTTTAAAAATGTTTTCAGTGTTACAAGCCAAGCCAGTAAGCTACAAGGTGAATCACAATATTAGAAACTTTTACTTAAAAAAGTATTTGAAATCAAAAAGACAAAGGTCCAAGACTCTAAGGTAGCCATTTCGCAAGGGCTAACTATAATGGCTTTAGTCAGGGGAAAAACTACAATGGTGTGAAGCACTAAAAATGTCAGAATTTGCATTAAAAAAATTTACTTTCTATTGCACTCTATTAAGGTTCTGGTTATTGTTAGGGTTTGGAATAATTTTATAGCTTTGATTATTAAACAGAAATGAAGTAAAAAAAAACAACAACAATGGATGTTGATCCAGGAACATGTCCTACTTGGCTAAATCATGTAATACCAGGGGAATATGCTGTATTCAGTTCATAACTCACAATAGGAACAGCTAATTTATGCTTGAAGTAGTCATGTTAAGAGTAGACCATCTCTTTTTGTCATTTTGCGATTCTCTCACACATGTGACGGGTGGCTGTAATGGGTAACTGCACCAGGGGGAGGTGATAGCAGGCTTCTATACCGGGACGGGGCAGCTCCCAGCAGCTGGAGCCTAATTGCAAACACTGAAAGAGAATGAGCTCTATCATTGATGATCATAATTGCACACAAAATCTCCAGGGTATTGTTCTATTCCTCTCACAGTTCCTTTTTGTTCAATAATGTGTTTAAAAGCTTGGGATAGTACAAATGTTACCTTTCAGGATCAGAGCGCTATTGTCATTTACATTTTAAAGTGCTTTATGAGAGCACAGATGATCCACTGAATATTCCCCAAACATGCTCATGCCTAAATCACTCAACAAATGGTTTACAAACACTTAAGTGCTCTGACACACGGTGACCACATTGTAAAGATATAGGGGATGTTTTTGAATGGCTAAAAATAAGTTGACTTCTACTTCTTACTAAGTTCATTTAATAATGGCACTGCCATACCATACAAATAAAAATAAACAGGTTTTTAACATATTTTTTTTTTGGTATCAAGCTTTCTGTATTTTCCTTTATAATAAATTCATTTTCGCATATTAATAATAACAAAAATGCTACAAATATCACCACTTCTACAAGTTCTTCTACTCAATATTTATTTTACTGAGTCTTGAGTCTTCACTATATACAGTTATTTAAAGGACTTGTATTGGAGTGCAATAGAAAGCTTCCTAAAAGAATTGTTATAGTCTTTTGAAGCTACTTCTCTACTATCTCTGCAGAATGCACCAAACTTACTTATGAATCTGAGGTGATTATGAACAAAAGACAGATGCCAGTGGAATCTTTTGAGGATTCTCTTTTATTTATCAATAACATGACCTTCAAGACTGCATTGTGAAACACTGAAATGGCACGTAGAGGGGTTGTAGCTGTAGCAGTTAAACAAACCCTTTGTTTAAAGAAAGAATGTTTAAATGCATCATTCCAGAACTGTGTTCTGTTTCACTTTAAATAGTGAATGCGAGCGGGAAAACAATGTTGTGCAAACAAGCCAAAAAGTAATGATGTCATTGCAATGTTGCATGAATATTGTAAAAGACTTTTCTCTGTACGTTTGTTATTGCCAAAAACTACCTCATGTTCCAGAAACTAAATCCTGTGCTTAAAGCCCAAATATATATATATATATCAAAATGTGGGGTCTGTAATGTATTTAAGATATGTCTCTATGTGATTTATTTAATGTAATTAAATTAAAAAGATGATTCTAAATGGAAAAAGTAATATTGTGAAATACAATTCAATTAAAATAATGTGTTTATTTTAATATTTTAAAATGTAATTTATTTATGTGATGAATTTTTAGCAGTCTTCAGTGTCACATCATCTTTCAGAAATCATTCTAATCTGGTGCTCAAGAAAGATTTTTAAAAACAGTAGTGCTGCTTTTGTGCAAACCATCATACTTTTGTTCTTTGATTCTTTGAGAAGAATATGATAAATGTCAATAGTGTCAATTTTGATTGGGTTAAACTCTTTCTGCTGAATAAAACTTTCCAAAAAACTACTGACCCCTTTAAAAGATGTTTTGTAGGCCTATACATGTAAATATTTCTATTATATCCACACGCACCATGCACTCCACCTTTACTTGTAAGATATTAAAACCCGTGCAGAGGTGTGTTTGGACATCTTTCAGGCTATGGTGGGATACAGAGGGGATGTGACCTCAGAGCAGCAGGAGCAATGCCTCTCTGCAGGTCACGAGGTTGACCGTTGACCTCTTCGGACATGTCTCCACGGGGAGAGGAGCAGTGAGGAGTCATGGGAAATACAGGCGACAGCAGGGGCCATGTCTTTAACCAGATGGCAGGCTTAGATTAGTCATGTCCGCCCTGCATGACAAAAAGACAAGCACAGCCTTATCAAATCTGTCATTTCTCACACACAGTCTCTAAAGGTGAGTGATACGAATGCAAAAAGCATCATGGCATATTCTACAAAGTGACAGTGCGGTGGGTTGTTGTTCCGATCAATGATGTCTTCATCTGCCTTCCCAGCAGCGTGCAAGATAATTAGCTGAGTTTTGTGTTGACGACGACAACATTTGCCCTCATTAAAAAAGGATGGTGAATCATTTTGAAAATGAAATTCAGATGCATTAATATTGTAGATGTATCAGATTGGCTTCCGAGAATGTTCTGAATGTTATAAAACAATGCACTAAAAACTGGCATAAAACCTATATGCTCAAAGAATCATTGTTTGGCGTAACTTGAGTCAGATGTGGACGGAGGTTGAGATTAGTGTGATTTTTATTTCCCAGACCAGTTAAGAACAGATGCTGCCCCACAGCTGCTTCTATATTGGACTTTTCGATCACAATGCTGATTGTCCACACAATGCAAAACAAAAAACCCTAATCTTCATTTTAAACTGTGTATATTATTGCTAGCATTCTGATACAGTAGCCTTACTTGTTGTCCCGATTAGATTCTATCCATGAGTTTTATGCTTTATAGTGACTTGTACGATTGTATAAAATCATACAAGTGAGGTTGTACGAATTTTTGCGAATTGGCATGGACTTTCCACCTCGTTTGATAATCACCTTTAAGTTGTCCAAATGAAGTGCTTTCCAAGCATGTTACCAATCAAAAATTTACGTCTTAATATATTTACAGTATGAAATTTACTGAATCCATGATGTTTTTCTTGACAGGTGATTGTGATGGAGTTGACCAATGAAATCAGCAATGGGGTGTTTGTGCTTAACTGGTTGGGTAATAAAAACATTGTGTGTTATTTTTCTTTTAATTTTATAAAATTATGTAGACTTAACTGAAATGTCTTGTGTAATAAAAAACAAACTGAACTAAGCAACTCCAACTAAACGTAAGTACTAGGATACTAAACACTAATCTTTTTTCAAAAACACACAAAATTTAATAACTCTGTAAGAAATTATTTTATGTATTTGTCCTTAAGCTCCAAACTTTATACAGTATATCAAAATGTGTTGTCAAATATATATTTTATATATTTTTCATCATTATGAAAATATGAAAACTTTTTTTAAATTAACTGTTTTAAATTTCCCCATTTAAAAAAACACTGAACACTATCAAATTCCGTTTTCTAAAATAACACTTATTTTCCACAATTACTTCCATAACAATTCAGTCAAATCACAACTGACTGTTAACTACCACTTTAAACATTTAAAGGAAAAGTCCACTCAAAAAAACAAACAAAAAACAATTAATTTATTCACCCTCAGTGTCATTCCAAATGTTGTATGATTTTTGTCAATGGGAACCAAAACTGGTTACCAACTTTCCTCTTTCACATTAAACAAAAGAAAGTTTCGGAAAACAAGGGTGAGTAAATCATGACAAAATTTCCATTTCCATTGATTGAACGAAGTGAAACAGAATGTTCAAATTCTGACAGAATGTTCAAGAATGGTGTTTCCATAAGCTCATTTTAATTAAGTAAACTGAACAAGCAGCAAACTTAATTTGGTTAAGTGTAAAATGGGCTAAACTTTTCTGACCTTTCTGCTGTACGGGACAGATGCAGCCAAACAGATTGCTGGGGAATGCAAAGAACATTTTAGAAGCGGGAAGGGGAGCAAGAGAGAAGGAGAAAGTCCATGGCCCCTCCAGCCCTAGAGAGAGCAGAAAACAGGACAAGGTTAATGTACTATGACAGACAGGAGCCAACAACTCTCTTTAATGTTGTCCCGTTAGGACGCCCCCGGTGCAAGCATCTTTCGCATCCTTTAGGAGCCTCTCTGCCAACAACTGGTGGGGAAGAGAGCTGCGGACCAGCTGCCAAACATGACATTTGCTGGCGAGGGCCACTGAACCCCAGCAGGTGACATCTGTGGAACAGCCTTTGCAGCCTTTCATCCCCCGTGCCTGGCAGTGGAAGGGTACCTGTGCGAGGCCCCGGAGAGGGATAGATGAATGTGCTCCATCTCTCTCCCCCAGCTGGGGCTCCGCATAGCCACAGGGCCGAGGCGGCCCACACTCCCCGGCTTCCAGAGGCAACATCTGCACCCACTGTTGCCTTTGTCCCCATCAGCAACCGATAACACGTACCGTCGCGGCCTTCCAGCGTAATTTAAACAGGGGCTGATCATTACAGGGATGAATAAATACTATCATCATGAGAGGTTATTGCTTCATATCAGCTGTTTGATCAAATATGTATAACCGAGCCGAGCGGGTATGAGACGAATATCAAGAGCTGCCCGATCGTGTGCTGCCACAGTGATTTGTAGAGAAAGTAGTTGGCAGCGGATCAGAAAAAATTTCATTTAACAGTCAGCCGCTGACATTGAAGAGGATGTTACGAGATAAACATCAAGGTGCTTTGCAACTTCATGCCTTGTAGAAAAAAATGAGTAATGCACAGTTTTCATTAATGGCAGTCATTAACCGTCATTTTAAAGTCAAGTTTCCTTTATTTATATGTGACCATTGACCACAAAACCAGTCATAAGTGTTAATTTTTTAAAATTGAGAATTATGCATTTACGACAATATTAAGCCGAGATTTAACCATTTAAATATCTGGAGTTTGAGGGTGCAAAAAATCGAAATACTGAGAAAATCCAACCCCATCTCACGGCAATTCGTACATATCGCTAATTCATACAAAATCTTACGAATTCAACCGATTTTTGCTAAATGACCTACACCTAACCCCGCTCCTAAACCTACCCATCACTGGGGTTTAGACAAATTGTACAAAATCGTACAAGTGAGGTTGTATGAATTTGTGCGAATTGGCATGGACTTTCCACCTCGTATGATAATCACCTTTAAGTTGTCCAAATGAAGTGCTTTCCATGCATGTTACCAATCAAAAATGTACGTTTTAATATATTTACAGTATGCTATTTACAAAATATCTCAATGGGACATGATCTTTACTTAATATCCCAATGAATTTTTACCCATAAAATGTTTTTTGGGCTACCGATATACCCCAGCGATGACTGGTTTTGTGGCCCAGGATCACATACTGTATAATGTTTTTTTCGAATCGCTTATACAAGAACTTAATCAGAATTTATCCACAATATAGTTAAAGAGCCTTACAGTAGGTTGTTTATGGTTGTTAAGAAATATAATGAAATATAATGTTACAACATATAATTATAAAATATAATGTTACATATATGTTACAACATGTGGCCAGGTAATGGCTTCCCATACTAGGAATTTGTGCTCTGCATTTAACCCATCCAAGTCCACACAAACAGCAGTGAGAAGTGAACAACCACGCACACACCGTGAACACACACCCAGAGCAGTGGGCATCCATTGCTGCTGCGGCCAGGGAGCAGTTGGGGGAACAGTGCCTTGCTTAAGGGTCTCACCTCAGTCGTGGTATTAAAGGCGGAGAGAGTGCTAGTTATTCACTAACCCCACGCACAATCCCTGCCGGACCTGGGACTCAAACCCACAACCTGTGGGTTACAAGTCCAACTCCCTATCCATTAGGCCACAACTGGCCTGACTATAGCAAAATGGTGCATTAAAATAAAATGTGCAGTTAACAGCCTATGC
Source organism: Enteromius thamalakanensis (assembly GCA_032357475.1). NCBI lineage: Eukaryota > Metazoa > Chordata > Actinopteri > Cypriniformes > Cyprinidae > Enteromius > Enteromius thamalakanensis. Next base: position 13,524,461 of record JAUCMT010000036.1, read on the forward strand.
GTGTTACAACAACCTTGAACAAGCATCACATAAGTGTTTACCAAAAATGATTTTGTTTGTGAGTGTGTGTGTGTTTGCTGGGGAGTGGGTGGTCTGTAATCAGTAATCAATTAAAACAAGTCTAACATCAATTGTACCAGCTCCAATTTTAAATGAATGCTAATTACTCTGACACCGGTGCTGTGGCCCCGTGTCTCTGATGTCACTCAGTCTCCATGAGTTCCTGACAGCATTTCTTCCAAATGTGCTCGTAATTGGCAACCCATGGTGAACTGACACACACAATTAAATCCCATTCTCATCATGCAGCCTTTACATTGGGTCAAGTTTAGAAACCAACATACAAATTGAGGGCAGACATTTACTAAGCATTTCATAGTCCCTGAGGGTCTTTGTAAAAAATAAAAATAAAAAAAGTCTGTCTGCATAACATTTAGGTAATATGGCAATCGGTTATCTTATTTGTGCAGTTTAAATTGAATTAGAAATTCAATACATTCATGCAGTCAAATGTATGAGTTAAGTAATGGCATGCCAGCTATTGATAATTATTGGGTGAATTTCACACACACACACACACACACACACACACACACACACACACACATACACACACAAACACAAAACATGTCCAAGGCATTCCAAAGTAAAAAGGACTAAATAAGAAATTTTAAAATAAAAAATACGACATTTTATAAAAAAAGACATCTGTGAATTACAGTAATGGAAATCTAAATAAAAAAACTTAGTAGACAGAAAAAGTAGGCTTAAAATTTTTTTTAATGAGATATGCGTTATTATTCATATCACCCATTTATCTACTTAAAAATCAATAATCATCAATAAAAAATGCAGAGCTTAGCAGAAGCTTTTCTTACATTGATGACGGTCATCTTGAGGTGCTGTGGTCAGATGGTGTTTGTGCAAACATGGGGTTGATGGGGCAGAGAGTGAACAGGCTTCCCAATGCTCTGCTTTCATCTTCATTTTCAGTTTTGACCCGGGCCAACGCCTCCCGATGTTTCCACACAGGTGGGCCGCTGTACACCCGCAAGTGCCATGTTTAAAAAGGGCTCCTGCCTGCTGTTCCCCTTCCTCTGCCACCTCCCTGGGTGTGAACCTCACCGTGTTGGCTGGCAAACAAAGCCCAACATGAGGCGTGCTTGAAATGAAAGAAGGCAAAGAAGATGAAAAGAGCCGAGAAGACAGGAGCACAGAGCCCTCCAAGAGATCCACACATGTGCAGACTCTGTGCAGAAGGGTGAGACCGTCATGCTAAAGATAGTGGTGCTTTGACAGCTCCCAACATCTTGAGCTGAAATGTGCCATGTGCTGAGTGTCTCTCAACTTCTTTAGTCAGGTCTGCAGTCTTCCTCTAAGGTTTCATGCTGAGTGAAAAAGTAAAGTAGGAAATATGCAATTTCATCATTCATTTTAAAGCGACTGTAACCTCTTGTCTTTTGCACAAAGACCTGATGATATTCTCGCGAGTGTGATTTACTAACAGCTTCCAGAACTCTGTTCGGAGGTGTCACAGGTTACATATGAATATACCAGAACTATTGTCAGTAACACATCTTCCTACACATTTACAAATGCATAAACTATTAACTGAGGGCATGTAAATTGAATATAGTACATAGTGTTTCCATCCAAATTTGTTTTCACACCGACGACCTGCCAAGAGGCTGTTAGTTTCTTATGAAGAAAGGGCAAAGGATTAAAAATAAATCAACCAAAAGAAAAAAACATGCATAACCGTAAATTAGAAACATAAAGGTGTGAAAAACAAGTCATGAAAACACAGAAATTCATGCCAGTGTCATGCAAATGTGTGATTGAAGTGTTACGGAACATGCATAGCTACAGGTCAGCAGAATACATTTTGATGTTGTGCTTCATCTGTAAAGGTCAATGACATTTCTTTGCATCTATTACTTTATTTAAAAATACATCTAAAATGCAATTCAACACATAAAAGATCTTTACTTTGTTGAGATCTTAGTATCTGATTTCAAATATTTTTTTGAAATCCGTAAAACTGGCCTGATATTATATTAAAGGCTAATTTCTCGAGTTCCCACTTCCTCATAAAATAACCAATGGTAGGCATGTTTGGGGTACAGTCTTTTAAATTTTCTTTAAAATTTTACATTTTTAATCTTTAAGACAAGGCCAAGGTAATACTTTAGGTTGTAATGTCATGCAGTGCAACTCCTAAAAAAAAGAAAAAATTATATTATTTTTAAATGATGGTTACATTTGAAGTCAGTAAATTGCTTTTTAAATAGTTATTTAAAAAAAAAAAAAACACTTTTAGTATCTGATTTCAAATTAATTTTGAAAGTCATACAACTGGCCTGATATTATAATAAATGCTCATTAAATGAAGAAATTCTCAAAAATAACCCTTTTAAATTAGTTTAAGATGGTTTTAGCATTATTATTTCATAGATAAAATACATATTTTACCAAATATTTTATATATATATAAATTTACTTAAATGGTTTTGGTAATATATAAATGTATATTTTTTTTAATGGTGAAATGATGCCCAACAATGTAAAAACAACAGTGGTCCCCTGCACATGATCATGACTTTGTCAAGGTTAGTAAATCTTTTAAATTATCAAATAATATTACATCTTTATGACATACTTTAGGCTGTTATGTCCTGTGGTGCAACTCCTTAAAAAGAAAAAATATATTATTTTAAATGATGGTTACAGATAGCTCAGAAAACTACTTTCCACTCTGTTATTTTATTACCTGATTCGAAACCTTTATATCTTGTTAAGTATGACTTAAGCAGTGTTGGGGGTAACGTATTACAAGTAACGCAAGTCACGTAATAATATTACTATTACTTTGTCCCACTGCTCCGGGTGTGTGTTCACGGTGTGTGTGTGTGCGTGGTTGATCACTTCTCACTGCTGTGTGTGTGCACTTGGA
>JAUCMT010000036.1:13534784-13549921 GCA_032357475.1 Enteromius thamalakanensis
ATGCTGAAGTACATTTCTGGAGTTTTAAAGATTAAAAGAAAAAATAACAAGAACCGTACCGAACCGAAAACCGTGACGCTAGAACCGCAATACGAACCGAACCGTGGGTTTTGTGAAACGTGCCACCCCTACTCCATACCAATGTAAGGCAAATTAAGAGAATTAATAAATGTATTTATTAATCAACTTTCGTGAATAACCTTACGTTCAATTTCTTTGTGTACTTAGCTCTTTGGTTAATCTACGTAAATGAATCTCCAGATATACCAATACTTTTAGCACAATTAGCATATTTTAAACAGTTTGCTTGACTCGTGATCAGCGAATCACAACAAAAGTTTAGTGTTTTAGTTCTGAGAGCGGGGGAGCTCGGATCTAAGCAATGTTTGACCTTTTCAAAACACAATAAATTAGCAGATGTTTCTTAATCATGAGAATACACTTTTATTGTCAACTACTCTACTGTACAACACTAAACATAGGATTATGTAAACAAACAAACACACATTCACACACACACACACCACACTGTCTAAATATGTATAGATGAGGGCTGTGCTACCGTCCAAAGTGTTGCTACTAATTCTAAAACCCCACCAGAGGAAAATCACAAGCAGAAGTTTAGCTTTCTTAAAGTCTAGTTGCACTGTTCAGCAAGCAAAGGAAACTTGTGTTACCGCTTAGAGCTGGTCAGATGATGAGTTCATCTGTAGCGAATTTCGGCACTTTGATTGGTTTTCTGATGTCCTTGCATGCAGTTGGTTGAAGTTAGTTGCCGTCGGTGGTTCTTTGGAGTTTGGCAGTAGAAGGTTGAGCTGCTCTAATGAGGTCTGAGAGAGAGAGACTCCCCGTCCTGGGAGCATGGCTGAGTTTCACTTCTCGGAGTTCCTTTCGGGATTCACCATTTCTTCTCTCTTGATGCGTTTGAAGAATGGTGATCTTTGTTGTAGAGATGATCACCAAGTAGATGTTCTTCTCACATCTTTGCAAATGCACGTACAGAGTTAACGCACATGGTCCAAGCACACTGTTAATGCACATGTTGGCCTGTTTTGGGAATCGGTCCCGCCCTACGAGGTAGGACGGCCAATCAGTTGGTTGCTGTGAGGTGGGTCTTCATCCTTAGTGGGTCCTACTGATACATACATTAACATACATTTGACACCCAGGAATGTAAAGGCAGGGTCTCAAGTCTGGGTATAAACTTATGAAGCGTTAAACTTCTTCCTGATTAAAGATATCAAATACCCAGACCCATACCATCATCTGCGTGTTTGTACACACTAAATACGTCTATATCATCTGCTCGTTGCATTTGTTCACTCATTCGTTCCTTTGATACATAGACACGTGATAAGCCAATATCGTAAACCTCGGCACACAGAAAGCATATGTAAATAATGTGAAATTTGCTCTAATAGCAATAACATTTATTGTCGTCCTTTGCTGCACACATGGTCTCTGTTTCCTTTGTCTGTAGCAGAGAAGAAGAGCGCACTTTTCCTAAGGAATGTGGCTCAAGGTATTATTGGACTATAGGTTACAGTAGGTCACATGTACGAAGGCAGTTCTGGGGAGCTTCCCAGAGTGTTGTATAAATGTCCACTTTGATGAATTTGCACTAGTGTGTGGTCAAAGTTCAACACTTGGGGCAACACTCCTGTCCTGTGTTAATTACATTAGTGCCCAAAATGTATTTTTGGCTTCAACATTCACGAGGTCATAATTTGAATAATTTAAACGGCCGATTCATTAAGAAATATTGTCATGTTGCTCAGAGACGCAAAACTGTGCCTTGGCTGTTTTTGGGGTCTTTTGTGTGATATTGATATATGAAATGACAGCCAGGTCACTCCCATAGACGCTGTATTAGAAACACCATCCCATCATGTTAACTGGTTTTATGTAATCTGATTGAAAAGTAATATAAGTAGTTATAACAATCCAAATGTACATGCATATTTTTATTACATAGTAGGGGTAATTCATACAATATATATTTAAACTGTTACATTAAGACTTTCTGTCTTTCTATTGTGATTTTGCACCTCTCAGCCACTGTAAATCTGTTCATTTAATTTAAATGAATACAATGTTGTATATAATTTTTTTGTGCAGATGATGCACAAACCTTAAGGACTTTTCTACTCTAAGCATGAGAAGGAAAAAACTCATTGTGGATGTGATGACACACTGGAATAAAATATCTTCCTAGCTTCCTAAAGACGCGAACATTCACACTCTACTTTTCACTTTCATCAAGAAAAAAAACACAGGCCATCCAGTAAGATTTAAGCTTGAAGCAGCTGTTGTTGCTCAAAAGGGTGAGAGCAGTGGCGCTTTATCAAAAACCAGACATAACAAATGAATGGGAAAAGAAACTATATTTCAATGTTCTATTAAATATTATATATTATTTTACGCTTTATTACACTTCTTTTTTTACAATATTTTGCCCCAAAAACACATTAATATCCAAATTAGATTTAGTGTATAAGTAAATTGCATATAATGAGAAAACCTGATCATTTTATAGACAATTTTTAAAAAGAAAAATGATGAAAATGAAAAATGAACAAAAAAAAGTAAATAAAATGTAAACATCTTTTATATTCTAGTTTCTTGAAAATAGCCACCCTTTGCTCTGATTACTGCTTTGCACACTCTTGGTATTCTCTCGATGAGCTTCAAGAGGTAGTCACCTGAAATGAAGTTCACCTGAAGGAGTTCCCAGAGGTGTTTAGCACTTTGCCTTCACTCTGCAGTCCAGCTCACCCCAAACCATCTCGATTGGGTTCAGGTCCGGTGACTGTGGAGGCCAGGTCATCTGCCGCAGCACTCCATCACTCCCCTTCTTGGTCAAATGTGTACTGTACTGTATATACCTTTTCAGTTTCTAACTGCACATAGAAATAAAACATACTGTACATTCATCTGCTTTGAAAATAGACAAATGAATAACAGAACAACCATAAACTCACAAAAGAAGCCTCCACGTAATTATCTTATCTCCCAAGAGTAAATGCAAACTTTCCAACTCATCAGAGTCTTAGGACTAGAGCCACTATTGATGGTCTCGAAATCTCTTGCCATCGCAAACAAGGAATAGATTTCCTCATATTGATTTAGAAGCAATATTTCCTCAATCCTAGAAGCTGTGGGTTCATGAACCACTGGAATTTCCAAACTGCATGCTTTTTTTTTCAGAGGTAGCAGCAGACATGTTTCTTAATCCACCCGTCCTTACAGTGATTGCTTTTGGATGAACTCTATTATAATCTATAGTTTGCGTAATCATAAGTCATTTTGGCTTCCTTTATTTTTTCCTAAATAGAAACACATTAGCGTGAATAACAAAACTTAATATTGGACTACAGACAATTGATAAGAATGGATGTCAGAAAAATGTGAACTAATATTTTATAAAAAATATTTTTTACATATTGGTAAATCAAAGGGGTTTACTGTATAAGTACTGTATTTTAATTTTTGGGTCGACTATCCTTTCAACAAATACTGGCTATATTCATACATACTTATGTTGTTTATAGCCAAGCACACAGGAAACTTGTGACCCTTCATGTTGTATGTAACAGAAAGCCCAAGACCACAGCCAATTTGCAATACATTTTAAACTAGCTGGAAAGCAGTTTTGCTCACTGCATTTTCTGATCCCTTTCATTATACTTAGCTATTTTTAAATAAACATGGCATGCTTTAACTCTCGAAAGGTGTTAACCATCATGATTTTAGGCTCCAGTCCTATTGGAAAGCCAAACTGTTGTTAGGTTCCCCTGATTTCTAAAGGATGATGAATAATTCAGAAATGTTTGTTGTCATTCGGTCCACTCAGAACGGCCCAAATCTCCTGTAGGGTCTGCTACAGATGCTGGCAGATCTGGACTGAAATGATTATCAACTCCAAATTGTGCTTGCCAGCTTTCCAGTAACACGGCTTCACAAAAACGTGTCAGAGAGTGCCAGGGAATGCAAGCCAATAGGCACCAGAAATTAATACCAGCAACGGGGCCCTCTTAAGGTCTAGATTCCTCTGGACGCTCAACGTTAGCGTGTACCAGTGACTGGAAGTGATTTGAAGGGTTTTCGTTGTCCGCACACAGAGTGTGAGCGAGCGCCGTCAGTATGTGTCTCTGATGCAATAAGCCTGATTCCTCTCTGCCACCATCTGAAAGTTCTTAGCATAATCTCTTACCCCCCTGTTTGCACAGGGCTCTGAACAATAACATTTACTTAGAGTGGGATCTATCTAATTCAACCTATAATTATCTCTAGCCTCTTTTCCCAATAGTCATGGCTCCTTTTTTTCATTCAGATTGAATTATTAACATATGCAGGGAGTTGGAAGAGAACGCTGTTGTAATGGAAGATGTTTCTCTAGCAGTCAGGAATTATTGTGGTCTGCAGAGATACATGTATAAAACTCATCCAAAGGTACTATTAAAATAATAATGAATACTTTAACTATTTAAAATAACATTTTATGAAGATTGGAATGTGTCCTTTTGTCCTTAAAGCAATTAAAAGATTAACTTAACACAGTATGAGGTCAACAATGAGTCAGGGCTTACATTTTTGACCAACTTTCATTTTGTGGGAAATCATACTATTTATGGTCTCTTTCTTCATTGTTCTTTTTGATTTAGCTTTACTTAAATTTCTACAGTATAACAACAACAAGAACAATTATTATTATTACAGTATGCACAATTCATTTAAAAATTAAAGTATAAGAATAAAAATAATAAAAATAACAGTAAAATTATTAATTATTGTAGACCATTAGCCATGTGCAGCATTATTTAAAAAGTAAATAAAAATAAACCACAACAACAATAATATTATTATAGGGAACGCAAAATATAGGCATAATGATACTATATTATGTTTATATATATATATATATGTTAAATATAGTACATAATATAAACAATACAAAATATTCACTCAGCTAGGTAATCACATTCCCAGTGGCACAAATGAATTATGAAGCATTATTCTCTGAAATACCATATTAAGCCAATGCTCTCCAGATTTGTTAAAACACATTATTAACCTTTGATCTGTCATACAGAGATCTCTGTCAGGTCATCTGAACAAACACCACGGCGTTATTGTGAGAATATGTGCTTCTGCCAAGTTGCTTTATTAACTAGACGCGTGACCACACTTTCAGTGACAACACACGTTGGCAAGCCACAGGAGTAGACGCAAAATTAGTTTGGCTTTTATTTGGTCGTCTTTTTTTTCATCTCTTAATCCTTCAGACATTACCTACATACCCATTGTTCAAAATCCCACCATGTTGGAAACGTGACAGCTTTAATGTGCCTACAACAGCGCTGACCTGGCTCACATTACAAGAGTAATAATATTCTTGACAGGCCTATAGCGCCGGCGACCCGCAAGCACAGCAAACAAAACACTGCAACTACAGATGAGTGAGAGGAAAACAGGGAGGTAGTGGTCTGAGGAGAGGCCACAAGGGGGAAAGAATGAACATTAGTGCTGAGGAAACGACAATGAAACTGTCAGGCTACAAGCTACTCGTAACTGACCTCATGCTAGTCTTTTGACAAAGAAATCAATCAAAAACATTCCAAAAAATGTCATTTGTGTGACAGAATTAGAGTAATTTAAAATACCACTAAAACACTTTTATATTTAGCATTTTGTACTACAATTAAAATTTAGTCTAGTTTCTTAAATACACTATTTTGTATTAGTAGTATTTTGTAATAGTAAAGTAGAATGTGTTATATCAAAAAAGCTGATTAAATCTAGAGCACAGGGAGTCAAATTAGTCAGTGAAACATCTGTATTTAAATGAATTATTTGAATTAACAAATTGACTTAACACTAGTCAGAACCGTACTGGCAAGTGAAACATTTCCGAAAGATTTCTCAAAACGGCTACATTTCCAGTGGCTGTGTCACGCTGTCTCTGCAAGCTGATCCCAGTGCAGTCACCCTCACCTGCTCGCAGTCACCTAATGAGCAATTGAACACACCTGCGAGCGATCACCGGCTCTTAATAAAAGCCTTGCACTCCAGAAGCTCTATGTTGAAGCTCAAGGTAACAAGGCTCATGTTTACCCAGCTCCAGCTCCAGCTCCAGCTCCTCTGCCGGGAAAAGTGATGTTCCTCAATATGACGTGTATACCTGTCACAGCCTCACTTACCTGCACCGAGCACCTTGAATCCCAAAGCCTGCCTGGCCGTAAGAGACTTACCTGGGTTTAAGGGACCGTGAATGGAGAAAGAGAGAGCGATCTGGAGATCAGATACTAATCCAAATTAACCTTTATGTTGAATTCCTCGTCCCGATCTTCTGTTACAGTTACCCTATTAAATGTCAAAATAAACTTATGTTCCTTTATCTCTATCCTGACTCCTGTGTGTAGTATCTGAGCGTTACAGGCTGGTGTGCTTTGAAATGGTTTATTTAAATGAATCATTAAAATGTTTATTTAAAAAAAAAAAAAAGCTAATTTCGTTGAAGCAATGTTCTATTTTGTATTTATTTCAAACATTACAGTATTAGTAGGATGTGCAGCAACAACAATTCAGGTGATAAATTTAATTACAGAAACGTCATGATTCATCATAATTTTAACACATTTTGTTATATGTATATAAATAACAACAAAAAAAAACTCACTTATCTGAAATTATTAGGACAAAGGTATGAGTGCACAATCCAATGTGTTATGTCAAAGGAACTAATGAGTCCTTTTTGAACTGCTTGATTGAAATGAATCATCCATATAAAGCTGATTCATAAATTTGACTTTTTAAATAAAGCTGTTTAAAAGACAAGGTTATGCAACTCCTTATTTAAGAGAATATTTTAAGAGAATTAAAATTCTGAATCATTGAAACATCTGTATTTTAAGAATCACCTGAATTAATCAATGCACTTACTAAACAGAATATTATAGACTAATAAAACGTTTGGAAGAGAGTTAATAAATGTGTTTTAATAATACCCAACTTTCACTCATTTTTAAAGCTGTACATGTAGTAATTAATATTCCTAAGTACCTAAATGTACTTAAAAAAACACAGTAACAAGGACACCTTAAAATAAATTATATCAGTTTTTTTCATATGCTACTGAAAAGCAGCAATTATTAAAATACTTCCTTACTTCCCAACACATAAAGTTCTATTCTCCTCATCTTTGAGTTGCTATGGATGTGTTGTGCTGCCAGTCTGCAGGGTGATGCAGGGGACAGGCCTGGGACAAATGGCTTCTACCGCCGTGTGAAGGAACAAGCAACGCTACCATGGGTGGGCTGAAGAGGAGGGCGAGGAGAGAAGCGGCCCGGCGCTGTCCCCGACCTGCCATGTTTGGATAAGGCCAGCAGAACATGTGGAGGAATCAGCATGAGGCATCACACCTGGAGGAAAAGACAACTAAACCCAAGCCCTGCTCCACGGCTTCGGCTCCACCGAGTCTAGCCGGCATCTGGAAGTGATATCAGGAGACACACGGCCTCCAACCTTCATCGCTGCTCTACCTTCATATCGTGTGAATTGGGAGAGCAAAACAAAACACAAAAAGTGGGAACGTGTCAACATAAACCTCAACACTCCCTTCCAAACAGACGATTTGCAAGTAAAACAAAACAAGCGCCACTGTTTTTGTTTTGGCACAATTGCTTTCGCTCGTGCCGCAGCCAGACTTCATAAAGATGTCACAGAGATGTCAACAGATTCCAGAGGATCTACACACCTGAAATCACATCTAACCATGTCCATGTCCTTTCTGCTTGAGTTAACTCAGGCAAAAGCCGGTAGAGAACAGCTGTCTGAATATATTTTCTTAACCCAATACCGAGCGAGGGTCCTGAAGTGATAAGGCTGGAGCAGGTCATGTTGTGACTGCTGTAAGATCGCCGATCCTTTGTTTATTTACATGGAAGCCATTTACCCAAATACTTACTTTTCATATCCCACATAGGCTTTAGTCAGTGACCCTGCTGATAAGATGCTGAAACACACATCTGTTTAGCCCTCTTCACACAATCCCAAGCATATCTTCTTGCATTATTCGTCATGATAAGGTTAGCTGTTTGCTTGAACAAAGCCTTGTACATGTTTTTATTATATTTGTGCGAGGCGTGCCAGCGTTTTTCTGTCTTTTTTTTTTTTTTTTGCAAATTAATGTCAAAGTATATTTTCACACCATAGAAACTGTACTGTTGCCATGCAAGACTTTTACCAATTTAAAAAGGAGAAATAACTTCATTAAAATTCCAGCCATGACCTTGGTATCATCTCTACAAAAAAAGGAATGTGCATTTGCTTTTCAAACATTACATTTTGTGGGAGGATTGGAACAGTTGAAAAGAAAAGAAAAATTGGTACAAAGAAAAGCACAATGTATGAATATATTTAATAATGTAATCTCTTCCCACTGCTTTTCAACAGAATGTAACAAGGGAAACGTGAACAAAATTGATAGAGAGTTATATAAATAATACTAAATAAACTGAACTCATTAAGCAGACAAACTGGATGATTATCAAAAATTATTTCTAAATAAAAGAGGATTAATTGATTTTCATGGCTAATTAATTACACAACTGGAAAAAAAAATCTTAATATTTTTTGTCTTGAAATATATCAATGTTGTCCAAACGATATTATAAACATATATTTATTAGGTAATCTATTTATTATTTTTTTTTTACTTTTTACTGTTTAGACTTAAAAACAAGATATTTTAGGTAAAAAAAATTATATGTGTATTTTTTATTTTTTCCTGGAGAGCCACAGCCCAGCATGTTTATATCTTTATCACACCTGATTTAGATCCCCAGCTCATTAGCAGCGAGCCCCATCAACTGAACTGTGTCAGATAAGAGAGAGATGCAAACTGTGCAGTTCTGTGGGTCTATTCACTGGTTTGCAAAGTCATTATTTGAAAGACAACTTCAAAAGGAGCTTTGTGACTCTTGCAGGTCAATATCTCATTTACGCAGTCACACTAAGCACAAAGTGCTGGGAAACTGTATCAAGTCAATGCGGTACTTTTTCTCTCCACTTGATGGTGCAGCAGATGATTCAGTCAGAACTAGTTCATCATCACGCGTCTACATCCACATGACTCTGTCAGCAGATGAGGGAATCAATACATGACGGAGTCATAGATCTCTGAATCTTTAAAATATTTACTCCGACAGCCAGCTATACGTTTGACCATTCGCATATTGTTCAGGAAAGTGGAAGATATTGAGATAAAAAAAAACTAATGAAATACACACATAAAATTATCATTCAATCTAAATTCATGAAGGTCCATTAGGAGGAAGGGAAAAGCAAACATGAGCATAAATATTGTGTGTGCTTTCAAATCTAAACACAGAACAATTATTTGCAATTAGATTACAAACAGTGTAATCTATCTGATGCAAACAGATGTGAATATGTTCACAAGCTTATAGAGATTTATTTATTGGACCATTATTTATGCTTTATGTTTTTAAGAGCATGCCTGTGCAACCTTTTTTTTTTCATTTCATGCAGAAGCACTGGCAGTTTACAATATAAATTATTTTTTTGTAAATGCACTATATGTCATAATGAAATACATATATTATATTTAAGAATAAAATGTTAATTATAAATACATTATATTTCACAACTAAATACCACAATATTATTATTTATTTTATATATATATATATATATATATATATATACATAACACTATAAATACAGTAACAGTTCACTGACAGTTTATGTAAAAATTTTAAAGAGGTATCTGGTTGCAAATATTTATTTAAGCTACATTTAATGTATATATATATATATATTTATACTGTATATAAATACATATTCCACGTGTGTATATGTGTGTGTGTGTGTGCGAGAGAAAGTTAGTCAGATAAATTAAATTGACTACAGCCATTTACCTTATAAACAAAAACATACATTCTAATATTTTTTGTTTATTAAGCTACTTAACTGTAATTTTATTCATCCCATGTTTTTTTTTTATTAATTAGGTTCCTCAAATTGTACTTTTCTCTGCAGCAGACAGGCTGCCTCATTTTGGTCACCTCTTCCCTGTTAAGTACAACAGGCCTGACTCAAAATAATGTTTTGTATTCAAGGGCATTAACAAAGCATCAAGTGCAGTCACGCACAATAACCCATTACTTTGAAAAACTTTGAAAAATATCTGAATTGGCCTCTGTGATAAAACTGTGATCTGCCGTGACCTCAGACCTGTGCCATCTTGCCACTCAACACAATAATAACTAAAAAAAAATAAAAATAAAAAAGCAGCAGAGCTAGCATTTAACAGCATCAGAGTCAGTGGTATGAGAGTGTTCAAATATTGAGGGGTGAATAGAACATTACTAGCTGTTCTTGTTACAAACTCTATGATGCATAATTGCAAACACATTTGTATTATCGTATAAGTGTATTCGGAATAGTATTCCTGGTTTATTTTACCCTTCATTATACTGACTGTGTCCTCTGGTTTATGACCCTCAGCAGACAGTGTTTCTCAGGGAGATGCACAAGGAGAAATGCTATCCAGAGTGACATCCAAAACCCGCTGGTGTATTTGTTCCTTCCTGTTTGCTCACACCTGTGTGTTCTCAGTTATGATGTTATCAGAGCCCTGCACCTGCTGCTCAGGTGGAGCTCACCAGCAACATAAACAAAGAGTTATTAATATCTATCACAGCATTTTTGTAAAACTTGATACCCAGCTGTCACGTCAGCTGAAAGCGGCTGTTCTTCATCCTTTTGAAGGGCAAAGCTGGGCTGTAAAACACGATAGGATCAGAGCAGGTAAGGGAGGATCGGAAAATAACAAACAGCTATTTTAACCCTTTGCTCATACCATGTGTTAATGTGATCTCAGAGGACTTATATAATGAGGAAGAAGTGCACAGACACAACCCTAGTGAAGAATCTCACGCTCACACAGTAAGATCATTCAGTCACACAATAGTGGGGTGTTTGAGGTCAAGTGTGTGTTGTATATGAGAGGACGGACAGAAACAGAATAGGACTCTTTCTTGAGGGAGGAACTAAAAATACTTTTTTATATTTTGGTTCATCTGTAACCTGAAGCTGGTGCTTCCTTTGACACTTTTGTCACAAATTATGTTGTGGCATTGTTTCCATCACAACTATAGTTTTACAAAAGTTACTTGTTACCAAGGAAAAAGTTACATGGTTACCTTTAAATATCTTAAAATGAAATATGAGACATGTAAATATAAAGAAAAATCAAGGTGAATATTAGCCTACTTGTATATTTACAAATGTGTCATAACAAATTAAACTAACTTGAATTACAAAAATCAAGGATTTGCAAAATTAGCAAAGTAGCTATGCATTTATCCATTAATGTGTACATTAAACACCAGAAATGTTTAAAAGAAATAAAAGGAATTTCGAGTTAAAAAATGGCAGATGTGGCTGCCAGAAATTATCATAAAAAAATGGTAGCAGCATTTCAGGTTTTACAGGCTGAGCTTAAATCTAAAGTAAAACAAAACAAGACAAGACAAGAACAAAAAAACAAAACAAGACAAGAACAAAAAACAAAACAAGACAAGACAAAAAACTAAGCAAAGCAAAACAATAATGTGTACATTAAACATCAGAAATGTTTAAAATAAATAAAAGGAATTTCAAGTTCAAAAATGGCAGATGTGGTTGCTAGAAATTATCTTAAAAAAATTTGAAGCAACATCTCAGGTTTTACAGGCTGAGCTTAAATCTAAAGTAAAACAAAACAAGACAAGAACAAAAAACAAGACAAGACAAAAAACAAAACAAGACAAAAAACAAAACAAGACACAAAGCAAAGCAAAGCAAAACAAGACAAGAACACAAAACAAAACAAGACAAGAACAAAAAACAAGACCAAACAAAACAAGACAAGAACACAAAACAAAACAAGAACAAAAAACAAGACAAAACAAAACAAGACAAGACAAGACAAAAAGCAAAGCAAAGCAAAACAAAGCAAGTATAAAGACAAGACCAGACAAGACAAGGAGCAAAGCAAAGCTAAGCAAAGCAATGCAAAAGAAGACAAAACAAGACAAGACAAGACAAGACAAAACAATCCAAACCAAAGCAAAACAAGACAAAAGAAAGCGAAGCAAAACAAGACAAGACAAGACAAGACAAGACAAGACAAGACAAGACAAGACAAAGAACAAAGCAAAACAAACCAAAGCAAAGCAAAACAAGACATAACAAGACAAGACAAAGCACAAAGCAAAAGCAAAACAAGACAAAAGAAAGCGAAGCAAAACAAGACAAGACAAAGAACAAAACAAAGCAAACCAAAGCAAAACAAGACAAAAGAAAGCAAAGCAAAACAAGACAAGACAAAGAACAAAACAAAGCAAACCAAAGCAAAACAAGACAAAAGAAAGCGAAGCAAAACAAGACAAGACAAGACAAAGAACAAAGCAAAGCAAACCAAACCAAAGCAAAGCAAAACCAAAGAAAAAATAAAAGCAAAACAAAACAACGTTAAGTTAGTTTTGTTTTATTATAAACATATCTTGATCAAACACACATTATTTTGGACAAAGCTAGACAAATTAAAAAAGTGAGTTTGTAAAAAGTGTTTTCTAAAATCCCATATTGCCAAAAGAGCTAATAGTCAAAGACAAAAACACCCATCAATTTCACAATAAATTGTCTTATTTTTTCAAAGGTGGAGCCTTCCCCTTTCTAAAAAACTGTCCATTGTTTTAAACCTGTTTAGCTTTAAATGCAATTTAATGCTGCTGAAAAATCCGCTTTAAATAAAATATATTTTCAAAATTTAAACAGTTTTCATAATTAGTAAAATAATGCTAATATTGTTGCTTTGCCTTTAATTGTAAATGAAATGATTTTGTTAATAAAAAACAAAACAAAGAAAACGTTTATTTTTAATGTTATTTTTAGTTTGTTTTGTTTTATTGTCTTTCACAATTAAAATTAAATTATTACTGTACATTTTTAAACATATCTTGATCAAACACATTATTTTGGACAAAGCTAGACAACTCAAAAAGGGAGTGTGTAAAAAGTGTTTTCTAAAATCCCACATTGCCAAAAGAGCTTATAATCAAAGAAACACACATCAATTTTACAATAAATAAATAATAATAAAAAGAAATGCTGTCACAGTCAAACGGGCTGTTTGAAAATAAATCAACAAAAGCAATCTATAAGAATCCGCATTGCTTCCATCTCCTCTTGTATCTCACTCCAGTGTTTGATTCTTTGACTGAGTAAATCGCCTTTCCCCTCCAGCTTGTGTGATCATGTCAATGGGAGACAAAAGCAGTCATCCTGAATGGCACATTAATTTCCCTCTGCTCATCCAACTGCGTCCCTGCCTCCTTGCCGCCGGAGGAGCAGCAGCCCTGGCAGCACCGGCACCAGCCAGTAAACATGATCACACTAAACACGCTCTGAACTAATGGGCTGTTTACAAACAGGAGAGAGAGGGTGAGCGCCCCGCACCTCCCAACAACGACCGCTGTTTGTGGAGAAATTAGTCTGTGGTTCTGCCCTCATTTGATTATTTACATTAGCGCACAGTCATGATGATGTCTCGATATACACACACAGAATTGTACTCGGCATGTGTATAGACTTAACAGCAAAGAAATACGATTGAATAACAATGTCAGCAATCGTTCAATATTCGGGTGACCCGTTTAAAGGGATGATGTTCAATTATCTTTCAATTATCAATTAATTTCCTCTAATCCTGTGAGAATGGCAATAATATGAGATCAGTGAACTACCTGATTGTAAGACTAAACTGATCATCAGATGATTTTTGCTCTATTAGCTTACTGCAGGGACAGGCCTTACACTTTATTTATTTTTCTACACACTACCTTACCTCAACATTAACCTTTTTTGTCTTTATTGATTTTAAACCTATTTTAAATCACTAGATAAAATTTAAAACGGTGTAAATTACTCTTTTCAAAGCTATTGGTCAGGTGAAGAGATAGTCCCGCCCCTCACTCAGGCATTAGTTTTGTGATTTGTCAGCCTTCCCCGTTCTAAAAAAATGTATATTATTTTAAACCTGTCTAAAAAAGCATGTGTTTCTTTAGCTTTAAATGTAATTTAATGCTGCTGAAAAATCCGCTTTGAATAAATTCTATTTTAAAATTTAAACATTTTTCTTACTTAGTAAAATAAAGCTAATACTGCTGCTTTACCTGTAATTGCAAATTAAATTAATGCAGCTACAGCTGTATACTTCATTGTTGTCAAATCACTTTACACTACACATTTAATTCAGAAAGTACATGCAAATATTTTTAAAATATATACTATATGTGTGTGTATTTCTATAAATATATATTATGTAAACAAAAACTTTTGGATGTGATTAATCATGATTAATCATTTGACAGCACAACTGTATATATATGTATATTATATTATAATAAAAATATTTATACAAATTGAAAAAAATTTATCTGCAAGTTGGAAAATTCTAAATCTGTTGAACAAACTACATTCGACTGTACTGCATGGTTTTGATATATGTGACCTTGGACAACAAAACAGGTCGTAAGTGTTAATTTTCCGTAATTAAGATTTATAAATGATCTGAAAGTTGAATAAATAAGCTTCCATTTGATGTATGATTTGGATGGATAGGGCAATATTAGAAAATGATCAAATTATATCATAAGAAAATCTGGAATCTGAGGGTACAGAAAAATGTAAATGCTGAGAAAATCACCTTTAAAGTTGTCCAAATGAAGATCTTTTTAAACCATATTACTAATCAAAAATTAAGTTTTAATATATTTTCGGTAAGAAATTTACTAAATACCTTTATGAAACATGATATTTACTTAATATCCTAAGGATTTTTGGCAAACAAAAAAAACAATAATTTGTATTTTTCGTATTTTTGGTTATTGCTACAAATACACCCCAGCAACTTAAGACTGGTTTTGTGGTCCAGGGTCACATATGTAGTTGCTAATTAGAATATTACCTATTACCACTGCATGTAAAGTACAGTATATATAGCAAAAGAGGTGTATGTATAATAAAAGTAGCATAATACTACGCTATGTTGTCTTCAGGGGTATTCT